>VXAB01002399.1:93364-210286 GCA_013399175.1 Odontophorus gujanensis | reverse complement strand
CGCCCCGTGCCCGAACCCGCTTCGGCGGGTCCCCGCGGAGCTTCATCCCGCGGAGTCCGGCTGCAGTGCAGCCCCAGAGCCCCGGCGGGCCGAGTGCGCTCCCTCCTCGGGGCGGAGAGCAGGGAAGGAGCGGAGCCGCGGGTCCGGAGAGGAGGAGGGAGGAGCGGAGCATCTACGGGCGCACCCCCGCTACCAGGCGAGCGATCCTTGGCCCCATCCGGAGGCTGAAGGCGCGGAGGGATGGGAAAAGTAGCCTCGCAGGGAAACGTTCACAGAAGGCAGCTCTTCGCTCCGGGGATCCCGGGGCTCCTCTCCGAGCTCTGGTACCCGGGAGCTGCTGTAATCCCCGCGATTGCGGTCAGGGGAGAGGCGGTCGGGTCGCGGGCATCCTCGGTCACGGCGCCGGAGCCGCCGGCCGGGGGCTGCCCGCCCGCATCCCTCCGGCGGCGGGGCATGCCCTGCGGGGCGGGCAGCCTGCCTCAGAGCGACACTCTGCCCGGGAGCAGCTCGGGGCTGCCATCCATCGCAGGAGAATGGGAAAAGAAAAAAAAAAAAAAAAAATAAAAGCAGAAACAGAAAAAAGGAGGGAAAATATAAAAGGAAAATGAATGAAAACAAAAAATAAAAATTAAAAAAAAAAAAAAAGAGAAAGAGCGAGGAAACGAAAAGCCCGACCCAAACTCAGAGCTCTGGGAAGACCGCTGGGAGAATCCCAACTTCTCGGCGGAGCAGGGCAAGGAGGGCTTCAGGCTTTGGGGCTTCCCCCTGGCAGCAGGGAGGAGGAGAACGAAAGCTCGAGGGAGCGCTGTGGCTTTAGGGCGGAGGGATGCGCGGTGCTGCCCCAGGAGCCACGAGGACCGGAGCGGCGGAACCGGCAGTCGCTGCCGGACTGATGCTGCTGCGGGAGGGTGGCCCAGGAGGAGGCAGAGCCCAGCGCGGTCAGCTGATGCCCGCGACGTCGGCGGGGCTGCCCGCACCCCCCCGGCCCCGTTAAAGCAGCCGCAGCCTCTGCGTAGGGAATAGGGTGCAGGATGCGGAGCTGCAGGACGCTGGGGTAGTTGTGCTTCTTGGAGGTGGCTCCGTCTGTCCCACAGAGTCTAGAGGATCTGTCCATCTGTCATGCTAGTGAGACTTGATGCTGGAGTCAAGCATCGCTCTGCGCAGGCATTCAAGTGACACTGCCTCAGGCCTTGCTTGAATGTTACCGCTCTTGCCCAGGGTTGGGGGAGCCTTAGGAGCCAGCATCTCCTCTGCCTGGATGAGCTCAGCCTTCCAAGAAAGGCGATGTCACTGCCAGGGCTGTGGCTGTAAGCAACCTGGGCCGAGGGAGTGTGCTCGTGTGCCTGACAGTGACATTTCTCAGAAATTATATTAAAGCTACCAGATAGAGAATGGAAACTGTCCCATGCACAAGGGTCTGCAGTCAGAGCCTCTCCTCACTCCCTCGTGTTGGCAGAAGACACTGTCCTTCTCTTCTCTCGGCTCCAAACCTGAATGATTTATGCACAATGTCACAGCCTGGAGAAGTGAGGTGGAGGAATCGATCTCCACCATTCCCACATCTACTGTGCCCAAAGTGAGTCTCACGCTCGAGAGTAGATGGAGCCTGATGTGGAGCTGCAGTCCTACTGGTAGAAACAGCTGAAACAAAAATAGTCTACACAGGATACTGTTGCAAATACATTAGGAGTATTTTCTTTATACTTCAAAAGACAAAAATGATTTCTGCTGAATTCCACCAGATAAACATGCAGCAGTGAGGGTTTCTGTGGACAGACAGAATCTGGAACTCCAGAGTAGCACTTCAGAAGTGAAACCTAAGATTCACTTCCTCTCCACATCTGTGTATATTTTTAGTGACTTGCTGTGAGCAGCTTCAAGCGTGGCATGGTGAGTTTGGATTGCTTTATCCTGGGTACTATGGGCACTGCAGATCCCTATTTTTGTGACACTGCCAAGTGGTTTAGTTCGATTAAAAAGGTGGGAAGTAGCAGTGCTGCCCTGATAGGAGCCCTGGGTTTTAGTTGGAGTCCAGGTGTGCAATCAGTCTGCATAGGTCTCCCTGATTCCCCACAAACAAACTTCCCATCCTCGTTTAATTCACATTTAATTGTTATTACCCTAAGAAAGGCATGGAGATTTAGGAAGGATTTTACTGATCCTTCCTGCACTTGCATTGCAATGGGTTTGGGGACTCCAGCCAAGCCTATGTCCCATGTGTGAGGCAGGTTTTGTACAGATATAAGCAGAGGAAATTCTCGTTCTAGAGAGCTCAGATAAGGAATGAGTGGTGCTTTTGCGAGCAGGAATGGGTCTTTCCTGCAGGTCAGCATGTCCCTCTGACATTCTGATAGCCTGGAAAGGGTTAATGTTAGTTTTGCAGTAATGAAAGAGACACGCATCCCTGCTCATAGATAAATCCAGGGAAATTGCAGCACTACGTGGAGACTAAAATGTGACTGTAAGTGGGGAACTCATAACACAGTAAAAGAAATTATAATTACTAGTGGTATTGCCACAGAGTACAGCAAAATCTTGCTTTTTACAGTTGCTCAACAAACAATGCTAGGTCAAAGGAATAATGCAGCTTAAGGGGACACCTTTTCCAAAGATATATAAGATGAAGCCAATGTAGGTAGCTCTCAGCCCTCCAGTTCTGCTACAGATCACTGAATCGCAGTGCTGCAGAGATCACTGAGCCTCATGAAAGGCTGAGCTCTCCTTCCCCATCATTTCCATGATGGAGGCTCTGCACCTCCCAAGGCAATCTATTATTTCTATGCTTCTCCATCCTTTTCATAATATCTAACCCGAATATTCTTTCAGCATTCACTAAGCACGTCACTTCCTGTCCTGTCCACACAGACAGGCAGAGCACATTATCCTGGCAGCAGTCTGGGCACGTTTAATGAATGACTCTTCCAAACCCTCCCTCTCCCCTTTCTCTTAGGCTTCCAATCATTCTTCTTTCTTTCTGTACATTTCATTGAATCATAGAATCATTTGAGTTGAAAAGGACCCTTACAGGTCACCTGGTCCAACTCCCTTGCAGTGAACAGGGATGCCCAACTTGCTTAGATCACATTGAACACTAAACCTGCCCTCCTCCATGCCAGCAGTTCACCCCATCTCTGCACCATCTGTGGGCTTAGCAAGCCCACTCCTTCTTCAGTGGTGATGGCAAAGTGGTGCAGTGTGTTTAGGTAACAGTCATTGTGTGCATTTCTTGCCCGTATTTCTGAACCTTAAAAGTTGGCCCCTTGGTGCAAGGCTGCCAGTGGGAGATAAGATCCTTCTGAGCTACAGGGTTGGTGCACTGGGGTGAGACAAGAGAATTTCACACATCCTCCCTGAGTCCTGTGAGCGCTGACAGGGGCTTTGGGCTCTGATTAGTGCAGTGCATTATTCAGCCTTTGCTGCTATTGAATTTTTTTCACTTTTTTAATAGAGCTAAATAACTTGGCAGTGTCACAAAATCTCTAAAAGCCATTTAAAAATAATACTGTCAGTAGAAGGCTTTTGAAGGATGAAATCAGACAGAATCCATTCCTCTTCTGTCACCTGAAAGTTTATGTCACACTCCTCTCCTTCTTCCCCCTCTCTACCCACAGCAGTAACATTTATGTGCAGCTTAATGTTATGGTATTTAATCATGCAAATAATGATCTCATCGAGTTTAGAGGGACTGTTTATGTCCTCAGGACCACAAGACGGGAGTAAAACACTCTGTAAAACACTCGGGTTGCATGGCAAAAGTATCCTCAATATATAGCATTCTATGAAGGAACACTTGCATGACTATATACCTTATTTTAATACAGATTCCACAGAATAAGTAAAAATAAAGGAAAAATAATCAATAGTAACATAGCTTATTCATCCCATCATGCACACACCGGTAAAAGAAATTTCAGTCATGGTGGAAATGCCAGAACATGAGCATATATTTTGAATTTCCTTCTTACCTTTTTCTTTTAACCCTTTTTTTTTATCATGTTCCTTTTCTCCTTCATAACAATTAAGAAATTCTAATAATGTGAGGAAAAAAAAAGAACTTACAGTATTGATTGAGTAGCTTTTTAAAACCTGCCTAACATTCTTTCTCAAATGGAAGCACATCTCAGTATGATGTCCGTATTGAAGCAAGAAATGGGCATAAAGGAGTGGATCAAAACCATAACTTTAGCTAGTAAAGGCAGTCAGACTGATCAACAAAAGAACCAGAGAAAGAAAAACAAGGGCTTGTAAACTGAAAGGTCAGAGAGAAACAGAATGAGAACACGCAGATAAATGGAAACAATCAGCATTTTCTGGGGTTTGCAGAAGGTTTTTCTCAGTGCAGTGAAAATATCAATGAAATGTTTTAAAATTTTCAGGCAACGAAGCTAAATTATTGCATACCTCGATGGTGCCATATGGCAGGAAAATAAAAATAAAAAGAGAGAGGAAGAGCTAGAGAGTTAAGAGGTAGAAATAGATGTCAATTTTAATGCCTTTAAAGAATATATTTTTAGTTGTAGGGGTTTTTTTTGTTTGTTTTTGATTTTTTTTCCTTTTCTAAGCATGGTCTTACTTCTCCATGTTATGAAACAACAACTCTATCACATGCAAACAATATTTTCCTTTCTCTGTCTCTCAGCTGATACTCTTACTCCCATACAAGGTCCAAACACATGGATTTTATGGAGGGAAAGGGACCGGAGCTGGTACTTTGCCTTTGGAGCAGTGGGTAGGGCTGTGTTTACCCTCTCTACCAAATCAGCTTCCTTATTCACCAAGCTATTGCAGCAGATTTTAGAATGGATTAGCTTCTGTAACCATTGCAGATCATTCACTTATTCCTTCATGGCTACTAGTGTTGATTAGGAATATCTTTCCCAGGCCTTTTTCTACTGAAATCTATCTATCTGTCTATTTAAATAATTGTTGCACTTTCTCTGAAAATTAACCTTCAGAAAGGCATTAACATGATGGAAAGTTTCAGGTCTTAGTTTTTCATTTTTAAATGGGTCTTTCAAATTTTGGTGGTAGATGATGCCTATTATTTTCAGAATCAGACCTGGCAAGTGACAGTGTCCTTAAATCAAACAAGACTGAATAGAGAAGAGGACATTTTTCCTCCTCTGTGAAAGAAGCGTGTTTATTCAA
Source organism: Odontophorus gujanensis (assembly GCA_013399175.1). Lineage (NCBI taxonomy): Eukaryota > Metazoa > Chordata > Aves > Galliformes > Odontophoridae > Odontophorus > Odontophorus gujanensis. Next base: position 205,138 of record VXAB01002399.1, on the reverse strand, counting down.
ATTCAAAACCAAGTGCAATTTCAGTAATCTGAGGGAAAAATAAACCAACGACTTTCCCAAATAAAACTGCTGTCTGCTGTCCTCTGCATTGCCCCGGGGGTCACCCAAAAGTTTCCTTTCACCCTTACACCCCCTTCTAACCACGTCTCAGAAAAGGACTGTTCTCTAGCTTGTTTGCCTCCTCTACACCCACAGCAGCTCTCACGTAATGCTGTTAAGTCTGGTGAATCCCCAGGGCATCCGGGTTGCTGAATGAATAATACTTTTACAAAGTAGTATACAGTTCTTGATGCTTCATGGGATTCCTTTGAAGAACGTTCTTTCTTTTAATACAAAAGACCTTTGACTTGCTTGTTAATTGCAACAGAAGTTAAAAGGAAATGAACTGTTAAATTCACCTCTCAATGCACTACAAGCAAAATCTTTGTATCGATGGCTGTCAGACCACTCGCAAGCATTTTGTTCCTGATTTGTTATCTGAAGCAGCAAGTGGTAAGAGTGGAAGCCTGATGGGAAAAGCTACAATTGAAATTAATAGAATACAGGAGACTCGAATTTGAGACATTAAAAATAAACTAAAACCTAAAAAAAGAAGACATAAAACCATTTTCTATAACTTTTCCACTCAGGAGAGTAATTCTTAGCTGCATGTATAGGCCTTCACAAGCAGATCTCAAAATGTTTTTCTTCTTACAGGATGAAGGTATTTCCTGTGGATGTATACAGAAAGTCTAATTAGGCTGCAAATAGGGAGCTGTTATATTGTATGAGATTTTAAGTCCATTCAGATCAGTATCCTGCAGTTACTGCAGTGTAAGACATATCCTAAGAGGAAATCCCTCTGTCAGCCAGATCAAAGTGGCGAAAGTCTGGTAGGGTTTCGTATGCATGCGCTAATGTGCGTGTATTAAGCTTTGGAATGGGAACAAAACCTAGAAATGTTGATGTTTCCAATTGAAAGGAAATTCCTTTCTGTTTCTTCTCCTTTTTCTATCTGGGGGAAAATTATCTCGTTCAATTTTTAAATAAAAAATGAACCCAAGTTTTCAGCTCCTAGGAACTCCTTGTTTTCAACCTTATTCCTTTCACCAATCAAGAGACGTGCTTGCTCTGGTCCAGTGGCTCAGTCTGGACTTCCCATACTTTCAAGGCTGACGGAATTTTAAGGATGGTAAAAAACTGAAATACTCTGAGTCTGGGCTGAAAAAAGCCTGTCAGTCTGTCATCTTAGCTGCAAAGTCTCCGAGTTGAGCTTTGCAGCAGCTCCTCACTGAACTGGCAGGATTCCACACAGGTTTCTGAAAGAACCTGGTTTCTATTTCTGAATGTTGCTTCATCAGATACTTTGCATATGCAAATGTTTAGGACTCTGTTTTGCTGGCCTGCAGATAAGCACATGGTCTAATTTAGATGAGTTCCTAGGCAGCACTTTTCCCCAGCAACATAACCCTTACCCAACTCCCTCATTTTGAATATGGAGATTTCCTGCACTACAAAATGGAGAGTATGTAAAATAACACTTTGAGGTACTTGCCATAACACAGAGAAAGCACTGGTGCCTGTTGTGCCTGATATTAACAGGGATTTATTTCAAACTGAGTACCCATCATAATGAAAACATGTTAATCTGCTCATTACCAGTCAAGCTGGGGATGGTAGGTGTTCTTAGACAAAATGTTTAGGAGGAATTGTTGACTCATGGCATTCTTTAATCATTCTCTGAAATGATACTACTCATGTGTATGGGATAAGCAAAGTACTTTTTTCTCTTTTCTATGATTTTGTTTTTACATTTAGTAACATCTTCCTTGGCATAGGGGGAGGATAAAAAATTCATATTTCAGTAATCTATTTGATTTGTATTACATTTCTTCAAATCACCAAGCCCTATCATTTTCTAGAGTTGCAGGACTTGCTGTAGCAGATCAAATCCAGTCTCCTTTTAGTAGCAATGGTAAGCTCTTGGTGCTTCAGAGGAAAACAAAAAACTGTCCTGTAGATGGTCTGCTTTACACAAAAGATTAATTTGATCTTCTCTTACCTGACTAGAATTGGCAATGTCAGTCTTAAAGCCTGCATGTATTCTGTTTTCAAAGTTGTTATGTTGCTAAAAGACAAGGAAATTATCACTCATTGCCAGGTAACACATGAATCTACAGAACTTCCAAAGTCTTTTCTGTGAAACTGGCAAGAATACTGCCAATGGTGCTCAAAAACTAAACTAAATAGTTTCATTTGAGAGTAAAATCACAGATCTTGTTACTGTGTTTAAAAACATTTATAATGGGAACATAAGTAATATATTTCACACAGAGGATGGTTGAGGTAGCTCTCAGTGTTATGGGGAAGTGAAGAAGATTAATTCACTCTGAAATTTTACTAGGAGACAAAATTCTTAAATTCTGATGTTTTGTTTGGAGGAAGCTCCGCATTATACTACAGCCTGCTGTAAGGTTTCTGGCATCCCTCTCTCTAATCAAGATATTTTCTGTGGATATTTTCAGCCTGTGGCAGCTCAGACATTTTGTTTTAGCAGAATCAGAGTGCTGTAGTACTACAGCCTCTCAATCCCAAGTGTTGATTCCAATAAGGTTCACATCATACTATGCTAGGGATGCCTCTGATATGAAATCCCACTCTGCTTCTTTGGATAGCTCTACATTTGTGTACATCTTTTTCTTTTATTTTTTTCTTTTTCTTGATTTTATTTTTTTCTTTCAACTGAAGTAACATCTTACGGCTACGATGCCATGATACAGGCTTTCTATGAATATATAAAAAAATACTTGTAATTCCAGTGGACTATCAGCACATGTTGGGAAACAACACTTAGGCATAGTACAGAACCATATGGAATTTTAGAAAATGAGGAAGTATGCGTGGGAGTGGTTGTGACCACTGCAGTAAGCAATGGCCTTTATATAGCTGATGGCCTCTTTTAAGATTTCTGCAGGAATTACAGCAGAGAAGAGTTTAAATATTTAGTGGGCAAGTTGATGGCTTTCTGAGTTTTACAGAAGCTGACAGAATATTATCAAAATAATGGCAAACTAGTAAAGCTTTAATGCCAAAAATTCAGAAAAGAAAAATTAAAGTTTTTCTCTGGATTTGATTTGAACATTGTCCCAGAGCATTCCAGCATACTTCCAATCATTCAGCTCTGTGTATTTTTTCCAGAAAAAAATGGGGAAATGAGGAAATCTTAGGAAACATATCTTGGATGACCACTCTTTTTCTGTGATCATAGGTCACTGACTTTTTTTCAACTTCAATGGCATTGCATTATTTATGTTTTAAAATCTATACCAGAGATAAAAGCTTGGATGACGAAATATGTGTTGTCATTACTAAAAAGCAGGAGTATCAGTAGTTGAAGGGCACAAACAGATTTAAAAATAATTTTTGCTAATTCAAGATAAAATCTAGAAAAACAAAGAAAAGAACAGAAGATACAGTTCATTGGGAGTAAATGGAAAGTTTTGTATACAGGCAGAAGTAATCAGTTACATTAGCACACAATAGGAAACAGCTGCTTAAATAGCAGTTCTGCAAGAAATGATCCAGGGGTTATTGAAACTGAGCCAACAATGTCATGCTGCAGTAGGAAAAACAAATACTGTGGTACATAAGCAGAATGGTAGTCTTTTAAGGCTAGTGAAATAATCCTTCCAGACGAAGGCCACAGAAATGATCTGAAAGATGGAACATCTTCCCTGTGAAGATGGGCTGAAAGAGCTGGGACTGTTCAGCCTGGAGGAGAGAAGGCTCCAGTGAGACCTTCCGGTGGCCTTTCAGTATCTAAAGGGAGGCTAAATGAAGGAAGGAGACAGACTTTTTAGCAGGATCTGTTGTGACAGGACAAAAGGAAGAGGTTTCAAACTAAAAGAGAGGAGATCTAACTGGATATAAGGAAAAAGTTTTTACAACAATGATGGTGAAGCACTGGCACAGATTGCCCAGAGAGTCAATGGATGCCCGGTCCTTGGAGACATTCAGGGTCAGGCAGGATGGGGGTTCTGGGCAACCTGTAGGTGTTTCTGTTTATTGCAGAAATGAACAATGACTGAATGAATTTATTGGACTAATGACCTTTAAAGGTCCCTTACAACTCAAACACTTCTATGATTCGATGATTCAATTACTCAGTTCAATACTGGCAAGGTCATTGCTTCACTCTGTCCAGTTGTAAATGTAATACAGAAATACCTCAGTAAACATGGAATAAAGGAGACCAGGGGGCAACCAGGGCCAACCACAGCACAGGTCAATGGGCACCTCCATGGGGATGGGGATGGGCTCAAGCTGGCACTTCACGAGGAGACAGAGAATGGTAACTTATGGCATTGCTGGGGCAGGGACCAATGTCCCTGGGGTATGCTGAGGTGGGTGTCTGAGACATGAGATGGGGTAGAGGAGGTGGACTGGGGCCAGTAAGTAATTGTTGATTCCTTCTAAGTTTGGACGCCAGTTCTGGGGACTGCATACCAAGAAATACTTGACCTTCCAGAAACAGTTAAGAGAAATATGATATGAGATTTACAAAAGAAAACAAGAAAGCTTGAAAAGATTACTTGTTTGAGTTTGTTTAGCTGTTGAGCTCAAATGTTGCCTTCTAAGAAAATAAATAACAGTATCATAAGAATTAAAGCAACACAAAACAAGTAATAATGTTTTATAACTGCAGAGGATATTGTTGTTTAGCCATATCTATTTGACTTATTTAACTAAAGAATGAAGGCAGTCATTAGTAATTTCTTTAAGAGTGCAGTAGATGATATTTAGATATGATGACACTTGTCATCACCAGTTGTAAACTTTGTGCATAGCATGTTCTTGACTCATATTTACCTTTACATTTCAGAACTTTATTTAGTCATTGTTATTTTAAATTCCTACATTGTACAGCAGTATTTGAACAGAACAAGTTAATAATTTCACTTTAAAGAAACACGGTCAGCTTCTAGCAGCTCAGTTTTTACAATTTCTGCAACTTGTGGAAGAATTCTTTTTTCAAAACTTGATGGACTATTAACCACTGAAATGTAGCTGTTCATCTTCCATTATTTCAGTAGCTCACAGTCATAGATGTTTGTACGCTTACTCTCATCTTTGCATTTTTGCAGACCTCGGTATTTTACGTGAGCTGAACACACAAGGCCACATTCTCATTCCATTGAGACTCCCTTGACTCAGCAAAGAGAGAAGATGGCAAAAGTCGAACCACTTCTCTCCATTTCTGCATTTGGCATTAGGACAGATCCAATGTGGTTGCCCATCCCCGAAAGCAGACTACTCCTCGGAAGGCAAGATTCACCCCTCATAGTGCAGTATGTGTTTACATGCTTTTTGTTTCCTATTGTATCTTAAGGAAGGAGTATAACAGTTTGTATGACCATTCAGCTGGACTTCCCTTCACTAGATCCCATTTGCGCTAAGGGCTCCTTGAGCCAAGCAGTACAAAGGCTGCTGAATGGTCATATTTTAGCTCTTCTGAACTCCTTTGCTCACAAGACAGCCCCACAGACAATAGCAGTTCAGGTCTTTTCAGTATAGAAATGCTTGTAAACCTCCTGTTTTGCTGCACTCTCCTGGGAAGCAGTATTTTCACCCAAGAAGTAAATCTATTCTACCTTGCTAGCTTGTTTCCAATTTATTTTTATATAGCCATGGGGTATCTGTGCCATACTTGTCTACAGATGCTTGAAGCTGTAAATATCTGACACTGCCATCACTGAATGATTGATAAAATTACGGACAATCACTGCACTGAATCTTCTACTCAGACAATGTGGAATGGAGCTTCCACACAGCCAGTGTCTGCAACCAAACAAAAGGACACTTCAGAGAAAGGTCATTGTATTTTTTCACATATCCTAAAGAGTGGCGTCAGGGATTGCCTAAAACTTGTGTACATGTATTGCAACCTGGATCTTGGCTCTGCATCAACTGAGGAGGCTCAGGGAATGATTCACAGAGGTAATTCTTAATATAGGATAGAATTTTCTTTTTGCCTTATGTTTTTTGATGTCAAATGATGTCTTCCACTGAGGATGTATACTGAAGAAATGCATTCTCAATAAACATGTCCTATCTCACCCCAAGTGCATAGCAAATGGTGATGACTTTGTTGAAAGGCAATGTTTTGTATATGAGAATTTGCTCTATCAAATGGTGTTACTGTGCTTTTTGTTTAGAAATAAATAGGAAGAAGTATTTCCACAGTGACCCACATGTTTTATTTGAAACTGCTTCACTCTCTGAATCCTTTGGATGTTTGAAAACCTGCTGGGTACCCTCACAAGTTTTCCGTTTATATTAAAGTCACTGCCTCCACAAAAACAGAATAACTTTTTTTTCATGGAAAGTACAATGCACACAGAAGGATGCTGGATGGGATGGAGATAGGGCAGCTTGTATGGCTCATGCCATTAAAATTGGTTAAAATCACAGGGATATTATATACTTAAATGACCTCCCTAAAATATACATTTACTCATAAAGGTTGTTCACTCTCCCAAAAGCATTTTTGAAAGCTGAATCTGTATTATATGAGGTCTTTGATTTCACTGCAATAAAAATGGTGAAGTGCAAATGAATATTTCTGATGCAGAATAATAATCACTTTGGTTGGATGAGCAGTAAACACTCAAAATGATATAGTCTGAAAAAAAAAGGTGGTTTCAGCAGAACTCCAGGATCCTAAAAGCACTAGGCAGAATTTCAACCCAGCATACTTAAAAAAGATCATTATCCATGTCACAGTTGAATTCTCCCACTTATTTCAGTAGGGCTGATGGCCAGGATCCCTATTGCCAAGACACAGAAAGCACTCAAGAGACCTTTTGGCTAAATGAGATCTGTACTTATACAGGTCCTCTACAGCTTGATGAGATTGAGGTGAAATCTAAACTTCCATGCTGGGAAATGGGCTATGCAGACTAATCTACTGTACAGGGAGAATGCAGTGAGTTTCTTGTATTTCACTGCCATACTTTTAAAGAAAGAAAAAGGGTAATGTATCTTCATACAGAGAAATGAGGCTAACAATAGGGTAAAGAGGCCCTTGTGAAGAGGAACAATTAGAGGAGGAAGGTTTGCTGCTCTTATGAAAGCCTAGGGAAACAGAGGAATAATAGAAGGTGTTTGGCTGAAGAACTGTTGCACAAGGAAGGCAGAAGAAAGGAGATATCTTGGCTGACTGCTTCATGACATGCAGTTAGTAAGAGAATATTTTTCTTCTTAATGAATGCTTTCATGCTTTTCTCTCTCCTGGAGTCTGTCACCACTGCTTTGAGTTGTGTCTGTGAATGGGCTGATTGGCCTGGAACTTCCTCCAATTGACTTTGCCTTCTTCAGTGTGTCTTGCTTAAGAAAGCTAATGTGCAGTGACAGATCGGTGTGCCATCCACCATGGTCGAATCATCTTCAGGTCCTCCCTCAAGGCAGATTCCAATTCCCCTTCCAAGCCTGAAATAATATGTCACATGTACAACTATCAGGCCATTTTGGGACAGGGACAGAGATACCCAGAGAAAACATAGCAGTTAAGCAATCATAAAATCCATTACTCTGAAAGATTAAGTAAATCATAATGATTGAATTTCAAGTGTCAGAAACACTAGCTCAGCCCAAACTATTCAAGCATTTCTCTGAAGCCGCTGATTGGAAGTTACTCATTTTTCTTTATCTTGTAATGATGTGTAGTCTGAATTACAGGTATATGTCCTAAAATCCATTGTGTTATTAGCCTCCATGACTAAAAAGGGAAACAGAGTTCTACAAGAATATCTAAGGATGAAAGTGTGGCAAGGCTGCGCTGGATTTGTCACCTTGCTTTTACAAGTTGTGTCAGGAGTTACTGCAGTGCCTTTAACAGGTCTGTTTTGACTGAGATCTAGAGGCTTTTCTGACTCAGCTGCAATCAAGAAATCATCCTTGCTCTTTATTTCCTCTTAGAATAAAAGGGTTTCTGTTTCCAGTTGCAAAATACAAAACTAATCCCACACAATTCCTTCTGAAGACAATGAAACTTAGTGTGTATTGTTCTACAGCTTCTCTCCTGTGACTGTCATATGTTCAAGTCAGAGATAAGAGTGAAGGGAAAGTTTTGATATTTGGTAACCTCCTCTATCTCTGTGCTTATCCACAGCTGATTCTGCCCTGCTTCATCCAGTTTTAAATGACTAAGATGAGCTATTGGGCATGTTTCTCTCTGACTAATAGGTATTACAGTTAGGCTATTTCCTAGAGGTCAGTCTATAGCTGCTTATGCTGTATACCCCACTATACCTTCTATTTCTCTTCTTCTCCCATAAAATAGCTATTTTTCTTACATCTCCAGAATAAAACAGCAAATGTCATACTTTTATCTCATGTGTATTTAGCCATAACTGATAAAGCAATAAGTAACCTCCTAACCTGTTTCTTTTTTCTTCTTCTTCTTCTTTTTTTTTTTTTTTTTGGTTGTTGTCTTGTCATTGTTTCTTTCTTTCTCTTTTTTTGTTTTGTTTTGTTTTGCTTTTAGTATAACACCCCAAGTTTTTGTTGCATAACTTGCTTCAGTAAGAATTTGAATACATAAGATTGATTTCATTATTTCTGTGTCAGGGCTACCAAAAAGACCCTCCATTCCTCCATTTTAGAGCAGCTGTCTTCTAAACAGTTTCCACAATGAGCAGTATCGCAGGTGGTATAAGTGCAGCTTGTGTGTACACAGTATTATATGCATAATTACCTTGCCTCCAAAACAGAGATTTGTTGGGACTTCTATACTTAATATAGTTGCAAAGGATAAGGATGAAAGCTAAATACAACTGATGAGAATCTATAATGTTTTCAACTATAACTTCCCTCTCAGGCATTTTGGCAGCATCTAAAAAAGAAGTCAATTGTTAAAAGACTTGTACAAAAAAAAAAAAAAGTAAAAATAAAAAAGGACTACATATTTACCTTATTGCCATGGTTTTATTTCTTTGTTTTTCTNAAGTAAATTGTTAAAAGACTTGACAAAAAAAAAAAAAAAGTAAAAATAAAAAAGGACTACATATTTACCTTATTGCCATGGTTTTATTTCTTTGTTTTTCTGAAATGACTGCAATTTAAAACTTTGACCTCTCTGGGGATGTTAGGAACCCTATCACTGCACTAACTGCCAGTGCTTTAGAACACTCCCTGGCTCATTCAATATGTAGAAGTCATTGTGCCATAGTTTTCTTACGTATTTTCTGCTTCTGTCTAACATGATTTTAGAAATGCTAGAAAAGAATTAGTTGTTTGTTTGCCTTCCCAGAAGGTAATGGTTTCTCAGTACTGGAAGACTCAGCTCATGCATGTCAGGAAAAGAAAACTGATGACTTCTCATAGTTGTGTTGTATTTTAATAACGGCTTAACTTTCCTTGTTTCCTCCTGACAAATAGTTTTCCAAAGCCCACCTTTGTTCCCATGCTGGAATACTTAAATTAACCTTGGTGTGCTATCATGTTGTGAAAGCTTTTTTCCCTCTCATGTCATGTGAACAGTAGAATAGCACATCTTGGCACTCAGTGGCCAAGAAGGTATGTAGGCCATACAAGTTGTAAACCATTTTCTTCCTTCAGACATATTGTTCCAGGTATTTTGTGTTCTCAAAAAGATTATTTTCTTGCCTGATGTTTTGAAAGTTTTTAGTGCAAGCTTTCAGAAACTTTGAAGAACAGTTACAGAGCTTCTCACACACACTCTGAGCCCTCTTAATGTTACTTCATGGGAGATCTTCAGTTGTGTTTGCAATACAACTCCATACTGCCATTTATAAATATGTTCTCAGATCCAGCATCTGCTATGAGAAGAAGGACCCCTATAACATGAATCAAATGCTATACACTACTAGAAGTGAGAACCAATTGTTCTCTAAGGGAGAGAGAGACTGTAGCTGGGGGTGCTCTTGGCACAGGCAGTGCCATCACTGCTGACAATGTACACAAAGTGGAAACGTGGGCAGGGCTGGGTGCTGTTAACGTGCCTATGGGCAGCCCCAGACAGAGTAAGTGATGAATCCAAATCTGAGTCCATGCAGAGGTTTCAGCCATAAAGAGAATGTGATGGAAACAAGGAACAGGACTAGAGGCTGGGCTTGAACAAGACTCTCCTTTATCCAGGAGAGATAGAGAGAACTGAAGTCAGTGTTAGAGACTTAAATGACAGTCATCATGGGTCTCTACAGCAGCTTTTTGGAACCAAGCAAAGCATTTGCAGTTGTGCTCCATTTCCAGTAAAAAGTCAGAATGTTCTGCAGAATTCAGACACTGTAGAAATAATAATTTCCTTGGTAACCCAAATTTTATTCTAGCACTTACTAAGTTGGTTACATGTAAATTTTTCTCCTGGTACGTAGACTAATTTCCTGCTTAAGAGATCATTCTTTCAAAATTTAACATCAAGAAAAATTTAAAGATAGGATTAAATTACAAAAAAAAAAAAATCTATTAAAATGTAGTCTAGTCATTGGGATAACAGTTATGACATTATGAAATACTTGAAAAAACCCTGCAAATGTATCATTTGATATTCCTTTTATGCAAGACCATTTGGTCTTCCCCTTAGGCAAGCTTATGTAGAACATGTCTTATTTTGGTCCCTCTTTGTTAAAGTATATTTGAGATAAAGTGAAAAAGAAAAAAAAACTTGTTTTGAACTGCCAATTATGTTCTAAGAAAATACTGCATTGAGTAGTCAACTGTGATAGTGAATCCTGAAATTTAAGAATCTCTTACTGAAAAAAACAACTAGAAAGTTGTATATGAAAAAAAGTTTATTGGAAGTATGTAATATAAATTGTTGGCTTTGGCAGAACAAGGCTGGAAAATGTCAGAAAGCAGTTAAAACAGTTTTTAGCACTGGGAAAGTGATAAAAATTGATCACAGATTTTGGAACTTGCTTTAGAAGAAGCTATGCTCTTAGCTCATCATGTCTGACCCAGTCTGCCCAAAACACATAGGGAAATCCAAACAAACTGCATTTACATTATTCATTCCTTAAGCCATGCACTGCCACAGCCAACTTTTCACCAAAATGTCTGCCAAGGGGCAGGGAAAATCCTCTGTAATTTCTGCCACTACACATCTAATATGAAATAGAGGCAACTTTAGTTCAGATTTCTGGTCATTAGTTTTAATGGTCTTTTCAGTTAAAATACTACAAGATAAAAATTGGTCAGGTAAAGCCTCTGATATTTACTTAGGAAATGCAAGCAACAGTGGACTAACTGGACTGAAACAGCTGCATGACAGGACACAGATGCTTTGATGTGATAGCTCCAGTCCCAAGTGTTCAGAGCTATCCCTCAGAAGCACCTCACAAGAGGTTTATGCTTTGATCCTGCTACACAGCCAACATCTACAGCAAAGCACAAAGCCTGGTAGCAGTTAGCATCAAAATTAGCTAATCTGGTGCAAGGTGGCAGTACTTCTTCATTATTTCTCCTGCTTTCACTATGATCTACCTGTAGTAACACTGGTGCTGTTTTTTCTCGATTTTTCTTACAAATGAACAGTTAAAATTATTAGTTTTGTACATGTTATTTCCACCCCGCCCCCACCCCCCACCCCTTCTCCCCGAATTTCTATTCTTAATCTTAACCTCTCCAGCTGCAGAATGAAAAAAACTGTCAGACTCCTACTCATCTTTTACCACTCAGAAATATATGTCAGATTGTTTTCCCTTGTTAGTGTCTTAAAGCAGTCTGGAAATAGGAAACATTGCAATAAGAAATTGTGACTTTTCTCCCAGAGGAGTTTAAAGGGAGTGCTAATGTAGTTGAATCAAATTTTAATTAATCACAGTTGAACTGCTACCTGAGGTTGCAGATGCAGTGAGCAGATGAGGTAGGCATGTTCCTGGAGTGCTCTCCTCCTGTCTCCATGAGGGAAATGGACCAGCCTCTTTACAGCCCTTCTGATGACTTCTAGCTGATCTGACGGCAAAACTCTCCCATATGGCACACTAATTGCACAATAAAAATGATTTAATCTGAAATAATGGTTTTGTTTTCCAAGTATCAAGATTAATTCAGCCCGGAGACGGCTTTTGTGAGAGTGTATAGATGATGGAGGTGTCTGTTTTATTTTTGACTATTGTATATATCCTTCAATTTACCTACTTGGTACTGTTTATCTTGCTACACGGAACTAAAGGCAAAGGGCTGCTGGGAAGAGCAGTCAGAAATGAAAGAAGGAGAGAGATAAAACATCTTCAAAGAAAATATGAGGAGACCTTAAAGGAATAGAGGAGGCTTAGGGGAAGTGCTTATTTATCTTACTGAAGCCAAGTACATCGGCAAGTTTTTTTCCAGGATTGGTGGGGATCAAAAAGCAAGTCAACTTTTACAAAGCATTTCAATAGACAATTTGTAAGTGAAAGCTGGTGCATGGGAGTAAGTGAAGCAGTAAAAAAAAAGAAAGATGTTGTAGGAGTGAGACCAAGGGAAACAGAGGACCGAGAAGCTCAAGGTAACAAACACAAGCATCCTAAATTACTGAGGAGATAGTGAACTTTAGTTAGACACAATACAATTTGGCTTGTGGGCCCATCATCTACTCAGGAAGAATCATTCATTTTAACAAATCTATTTTACATCGTTCTTCCTGAGAATCTGGTCAAAAGCTTCCTAGAGGAGATTCTCAGAGGTAAAAGTGTGACTGGAAGACCAAATTCCCAAGCAGATGTACCTTGAAAGAAGTGAAAGAAAGAGTGCTGATTGCCTGGCAGCAGTGTCTGAAAATGACTAAAAGGGTGTGATGCAAAGTTTGGTTTGTTTCATGATGGAGGTTTTATTTTGGGACAGCTTAATTCCAAGAGTTTTTCCAAAAATATCTGTAGCAAACAGCTTACTCCTTTTAGATCCAATCATAAAATAACCTGAAGCATGCCATTTCACTGAAAAAGAATGCACTCAGGCAGCCTTTGGGATCACTTTAATGATCCAGGTGTGACTCCACATTAGCAGGTGCTCTTATGCACCTTTCACCTGCAGTTCAAGTTGTGGCCATATCTCTGCATTTGTGTTGTCACTCAGTCGCCCCACAGCCAGGATTTTTTATCACTTCAGAGGCATAATCTCATGCACTCAATTATCCCAGTGTAATGCAAATTGTTAAGGTCATTCTGCTGTTAATTAAATGGTTGTACCACATTTAAATAGACTCCCTGAAGTCCTCTGCATTACACATTGATGTGAGCTTCTCCACAGACCAGGCAGTTTGAAGTCCCACCAGTAATATAAATGACACTGATGTGCTGGGTTGATAGTCATTCTCTGTATTAAAGAAGGGAAAGATTTCAATAACATTTCAGCTGTATTTGGATGTTTGTTGGAAATACTCTCCCTGAAATATCAAATGAAATCTATGTGCCATGAAGAGGATAAGTAAAAAAGTGAAGATCATTTGGCTGTGTCTGAAGAGCCTAATGGTGTGAGCTTAAACCATTAGCAGACAGATGATGAGTGGCAATAACATTATAGCTTTTCAAAAACAGAACTGAGGATCTCATAAGTCACCTGTGGGGAACCTCTAAATGCCTGGCCTCTCTAAGCAACTGACCATATTGTTTTTAATAATCTCTCAATGTAAACTTGGGGAAGTTTATTCACAAACATCATTGTAATTTCCATGGGCAGCTAATCACTGCTATTATACTCATGCCTAGCTGCAGCTGGCTGCAGCTAAAAATGGAATGCAGGATTTTTTTTCCCTCTAGTTTGTTTTGATAATTAAGATTCTGATAACCAGAGCATCATTGCGAGAGTGAGAAGCATGAAAGCTTTGCAATGTTCACCTTGTGAGATTTTCATCTGAAAAATTTGGCTCAGGGCCTATTGATGAGCAGGATTGTTCCCCTAGTACTCCACTGCTATCATTCTTCTTCTGACAGCCCTTTTAGGATCTCTTCATACAAATGACTGCTTACCTTGGCAAGAGGCACTTAAAGACTTCTCCTTTCACAATATTTACCTTATTTCTTTAACTAGCCTATTCTCATGAATCCCTCCTGTCTCTTTTACCATTGGGAACTCTTTATCTTTCAATTATGATATAAGGAGCATGAAAACATAAAAAAAAGAAAATAATCACCATGAAAGTAATTAGGTGCTGGAAGAAGGGTCCACAGAGCTGTGGAGCTCTGTTCTTGGGGATATTCAGACTGACAGAACAAGGCCCAGAGCAGCCTAGTGAAAACGTGAAGTTGGTCTTATTTGGAGCAGGCGGTAAAATTAGAAATTTCTAGGAGACTCTTCCAAATTAAGTTTCTTTCTGAATGTGCTGGTAGTGCCATTATTCAAAGTTAGTTGGTAGGGTTTTTTGTTGCTGTTGTTGTTGTTGGACTTTTTTTCTCATTAAGTGCTCAAAAAAATGTCATTTGGTCTTTTAATCTGAACCCTTGAAGACTTATGTCTGTGAAAGCTAGGAATTTCCAAACTGAGACCAAGAATCAACTCAGGTCTGAAATGCCTCTGTACATTCAAAGGTTGCCTTATGAGGCCTACCTTCTTGTGCATATATCTGTGGGCTGTTCCAGAATGAATGTCTCCTATTTTATTATGTTGGTCCATGATGTCAGAGGTGACTATTGCTTGTATGGTAACCTTCCTACCATGTGAAAATGGCAGCAGAGGGGCAGTCTGACAGAACTGTCTGATGTGGAAGTGCAGATGAAGGAAAGAAATGACTCTGAATTCCTCCATGAGGAAAAAATGGCACCCACTGACATTTATCTATGCGTGCTGAATGTGAGCACAGTGACATGGTGGCTAGTGAGTTTCAGTAGTGGTGACGGTGACAGTGAGTTACTTCCACAAGTACAGCATGCAGGCTCTTGTTCATTGCTGGCAGAAATGCATAGCTAATGGTGGTGACTATGTTGAAAAATAGTGTTTTGTAGCTGAGAATTTGTTCTATCAAATAGTGTTGTTGCACTTTTAGTATCTGTTGTAGTTTTCATGGAAATAAATACGAGACATTACTTTCAGAGTGAACTAACTATAAAGCTTCCATAAATTGCACGGAAAATTTTGCCAGACCACGTTGAAGAAATCTTAGATCCATATAATCAATAACCATATGCAGGGGATTTTAGTGTCTAAAACTGGAGGTGGCAGAGAAGCTGTTAAATTCCCTCATATTTTTGGAAATTTCTAATCATTTTTTACATTATAGTAAAAAAAATAAAAGTAAAAATTGAATTAAGGATGTGAAATATTTAAGTTCATGGACCAAGTGAAATTTTGGGGCACATTTCCAATCCAACTGGGACTCTCAGAATAGGATTCTTCTCAATTTTCATTCCCTAATGGACTGACAGTGAAGCCCATTATAGTCTTCTTTGATCTGCTTTGTGTTGAAGTCTAATGATTGGAGGATTTGGCACAGAACTGAGGAAGTTCAGCTTATACTTTCATATCTACCTTCAGAGTTAGAACTTTATCTAGTCTGCAGACTTTGCTCAATAAGGACACCCTCCCTGTCCTTCCAAAGAGGGGCCCTGAAGGCAAGGGAAAAAAACATACGGGAGGATATAATTGTGCTAATGTGGTTCCAGAACACAGCTAACAAGGAGAAAGGACTTGCTTCTGCTTCTAATTCCCAAATCTACATGTGTGTTTTATTACCTGTGTCTGTATGGACAATTATTAAGCAAAACACAGTGAGGTCCATTAGAGTAGTACAAATACTGTGTAATTCAGAATGCTAATAACACGGATTATTATAATTTGCATACTTTGTAGGTTGCTTGAGAGGCCTAAATTGAAAGCTATCTGAAGACCTGAGATAAGACATTAAGATTTTCTCCGTTTCTTCTCCAGATTTTATTAAAAATTACTTGAAATGTGAAAATCAGTCTCAAATTAATTTCCATATGAAATGAAGTCTACTTGGGATGCTGCGATATTTGACCTACTCACTACAAAAACAACAAACAAACATGGTTTATGGAAAGAAAAAAAACAAACAACTGTCTTTATTGTAAATTCTACTGATATTCTTGGGAAAAAACAAAGAAACTCTGAAGTAAAGAAGACATCTTCAAATCTGTAGACAGTTACAGCTACAAGAACATTGCTCTTAATAAAACACAGTAATAAAGTTGTAATTGTAATATCTTGAAAATGTCTACTGATAATTTCGAGGAAAAGCAAATCAAAGGGTTGTTAAACTATCTGATTTTCTCATTATCAAAAAAAAGTCACCACAGTTTTAATTGTTGTTATGCTTTGAAATATGAGAGAAAAGGGTTTTTTTGTTTGTTTGTTTGTTTAAAGATATGGTTCTACCAAACATTATTAAGAGAAAGTCCAAACAAATCCAGAAATCTGAATATAACATGGAGACACCAAATATTACTAGGGAAAAGAGATAATATCTCTATTAGGGAGCATCCAAAATGGAATTTGCTAATATTCATCTATATTTTACATGGCATAATTGTACAAAAAGTAAAACCATTATTTTCAAAAATGATCTGCCATTTTGGATATGTGTGTTTGAAGTGATTGCTAATTAAGATATAGATAGAAATTTCAGAGTGAAAGACCCTAACTTCCTACCTAATGTGAGTGGGAACTCCAGTATGGAATAGTCTGGGAGTTGGATCTTTTATGTCTAAGAAGAGAATCACAGGAACTGTGACATCAGAACTTCTGACCCATTACCCTTCTCAAGAATTCCTAAAATTCCAGCATTTTCACAGCCTTGTTCTCTCTGAGAAGTGTGGCTGAATTTGATTTAATTTATATTCATAGATTGATTTGTATAAAGCACAGGGATACAACAGAATTTCATTCATATTTTATAGTATTTGGGAACTGAGATCTACTTACTCTAAATGTGTTCATTATGGAAAAGTTGAACACATACATTACAAAAAAAAAAAAAAGAGTGAGAGGGAGACATTTCATTTCATTTCATTCACTATTAGTTTACATTTTCTATTCTGTGGAATCATCAGAATCCCTTGGAAAACTGATGCTACTCAGACAATAATGATGCATCAGTAGTACTACTTTCTGAAAAACAGAACAGGGCATTCCTCAATATTTTCATTTCTATTCCAAACACTCCACAAAGCATCAAGCTCTGCTTTCCAATGTTGACTTCTATTTGATTAAAAGCAAATGATTCTTTGAGTCAAGTTTGTCTGGTTGAGAGCTATTTCCTATGCCCAAGCAAACAGGTCTGTCAAAATGTGACCTTTCCCCATCTCTGACATGTTTATGTTGGCAAGGTCAAAGAGAGAGAAAGAAACTGTTTGGACTGAATAAAAACAATCAGAATATTTAAATCACAAGCAGACTGTAACCCGGTGACATGGCAATGGAAATATCTCAAAGTGCTGCCCACATTTTTCAAATGAGATGCTGTTACGGCTCTTATTTATGGGTAGTAGTATTTCAGCAAAAAAAGAAGCTTGAAAATATCCTGGAAACATCTGCATCTGGCATTGGTTACATGATCTCTGGAGGCAGCTGAGACTGAGTCAAGCCCCAGAGTAGTAAATACAGTTATGTCTAGCCTAGTAAATTACCTACGTCTGAAATAAACTTTAGGGACCCCATTTTACTTAGACAGATCTGCTCTTGTTTATCCTATTAACTTCTCTTTTTCTCTAAAGAGTGACCATGTACAGACTAGTTGCTGAGACTACATTCTGCATTTTGTTAGGTCCTAGAGGAAGTGTTGGGTGTCCCAGTCCAATACCATGCTAGTTTGAACAATTCAGCACTACATAATAGTCTGAGTATAGTACACTTAGACATTCTCTCATATTGTTTTATTAATTAGGACAGTAGTTATAGCCTTAAAATGTTTCTTGATGCATCCATCAAATTCCACTTTCTTTGTTCTTGATTCTTTACAGTTCGTATGCACTTAACTGAGTGATTTCATATGAGACTGGAGCTGAAATTTTCTCATTTTCCCTTTTTTGAGATATGAGATCTATCACATCTAAGACAGTATTAGGAAATTTTGTTTCAGTGTATTTTGAGTGAGCAGAAAGTGTTTTAAGCAGGTGTGTTTAGTGAAACTATTTACCAGTCAATATCTCTACTATCAGACTCAATTTTAAGGTATATATCTTCAGTATAAAAATAAGATGCAAACTCAGATTGGTAGCACGGTAAATTCAGTGCTTGCACAAACTTCTGACTTGCTGATTGGGTTTCTTATCAGCATTGCATGAAATACAAGGGAAAAGCTTAAAGATAAGTTTTACATTTATATGTTCTTTGCTACAAAGGCAAAATTTCTAGTAAATCCCAAGATTCATATCAAAGGCTACACTCAAATGACCCATTTTTAAGGAGGCTGAACCAGCAGTTAATTGCAATCAGAGACACTTAGATATTCTTTCTATGCCATCGTTTCAAGCATTGCAACAGGTTTTCCTAAAAAGACATGGAGTCACCATCTCTGGAGTTGTTCAGGAGATGTGTAGATGTGGCACTGAGGGACATGGTTTAGTGGGCATGGCAGTGATGGGTTGATGGTTGAACTACATGATCTTAGTGGCCTTTTCCAACCTTAATGATTCTGTGATCATCAACAGAAAATGGTGAGCATTCACATCACTAGACCACAAAGATCAAATATCTTAATGCCACTGCTTTAATTTGACCTAACATTTTTTTTCCTGCATTTTAGGAACATGAATAAAGCAAAAAGCTGCATCACAGCTAACAATAATAGTTTGACTTTTAATTTACTTTTCCAAATTTTAGCAATCTTGATCCTTCTGGATCAAGTGGTCTATGCGTTTTAGGTAAAAAAACTGATGGATTGGAGAGAAATCTGTCTAATAGTCTATAATAAAAATACCAACAAAACCACTGCTCGTGCTGGAGTTACCTGCTTTCATCTTCTAAGTGGGTGAAGTGACACAGGGCAAGGCTAAGTGCTTTTCCAATGAGAAAAGTGTCTTAACAGTAAGAGCCCCCTGTTAGTTGCAGATAGGGAGGAAAGAGAATTAAATCTTTTTAATCCTCTGCTCCCAAAGTTACTTTGATTTAGAGAAAAAAGCAAGTAGGGTCAGAATAAAGTAATGCCTGATGCTTTGCCTTGGAGTAGAGAAGTGAGGAGGTATGGGGCAAGCACTATTTCTGGTCATGTTCTCACCCGTAAGTATATTCTGTTGCAGGAGGCTACTCTCTTTTTATTAGTGTCTTACAGACACTCTGTTTGATGGCTCATTCCTTTCTCGTCTTGCTTCCTGGCATGCAGGGGTCAGGAGAAACACACTCTGAAAATATAAAACGGTTTTGAGCAGCAAGGCATTTTGAAATTGGATGAAAAATAATTTTGACATTTTAATTCATCTTCTGGTCTTGTAACTTTACAACACCCTCCTATATTCAGAAGGTTCCTTTTATCATAAGAAATGAGAGAAAAATAATTATAGGAATTGGAGCTTCAGGAGATGCAATATATTGTGGGGCTGACTATTAATCACTGTGGCTGACAATTTTGAGTCCACGTTGCAGGTATAGTCACTTGTCCCGTATGAAGAAAAGCACCCATGACTCAGACACAGCCACCAAGGTAGGCAGATACAAATCTCCTGAGCTTGTGCTTCTTTTTCATTTGTGGAGCCTAAGATTGGCTCATTTGCAGTGAAAACTGGGGATGAAGTCTCTCATACCCATTAATCCTCTTATTGAGTTTAAAGTCTTCTAGGATTTCAGACTTCAGTTTTCTTCAGTAAGTAATCAAATATGATATCCTTCCATAAAGCCTGGCTGGTGTGGTTCTGTGTTTTTTGAACCCTTCAAACTGAGATTCTCCATTTGCAATATTGTGCAATTTTCTTTCAGGGTTTTTGGCAAATCTCTTTTAATAACAAGCAACATGAAAACTCTAAACATCTAGTCTGGTTATTGTGAAATTATTACTGCAAACACAAGTTGTAGTCTATTACTATATAACCACTGGATAGAAAAAAAATGTTATTACATGAATTCCAGCACCTTCTATACTTTACAAAAACATTCCCATTTAATTTCGGTATCAATGCCAGTATTCTCATTGATCTTTTTCTTTAGAGAGTTTGGAAAAAAAATATTCTTCTTCCCTTGCCATTCTTTCTCTTTCACCTGGGACTTCCTTTGTGCCAGACTTTTTCTCATATTTGAAATACATTCCTCTGGTTGACATGCTGCCTTAAACCTCCCTAATGCTTGCTTTGCAACTAACATTCCCATGGTATTTGCTCTCCATCAAAAATTTGATGCCAAATGGACCAGAGATCTGGGATACACAAGAAAAATAAAGCTAAATACAGCAAAACAAAAACCAGACTCTAAAGGTACAAATTACTGAACCTTTATTTCAGCTTTATTCTTTGTCCTGATGTTTTTATGTAATAGGAGAGTTCTCTGAGAGAAGGATTCATGCAGGAACAGCCATTTCCAGCACAATACCTGGGAGCTCTGCCCTAGGGAAAGTTCCTTTCCATCAGTCTAAAAAGGACAATCCTAAACAAAAAATTATCTTACAAAAAAAAAGTAAAAAAAAAAAAATCAGAGAGAAAATAATTAAAAGATAATAATATGACAAAACATTACATCTTTGATTCATCAAAACAATGCAATAATTATGATTAAAAATATTGCACTTTTTTTTCTTTTTTATTCATGTTTTTCCTCCAGAAAAAGTTAGTTACACTTTGACTCGAAAGGTCACCACCAAACAAAACTAGTCAAATGCTGTGTTTTGAAAAATTAGTAGGCTCAGATGCATCAGCTGTTTCATTTTTATGCTCACTGGTTTCCCTCAGTTAATCTTACTTGGCAGAATTTGGGTTGAATCTGTGAATGATTGCATTCACTACAGCCTTGCATTTTTTGATGAAGTATCCAATTAAGCCTGTCTCTGAGAAGGAGGAACATCTTTCACATCCATCATGGATGGATGGGTTGACTTGATCAGTAAAATTGAAAAGTTGCATGTCATGGCCTCAGGCATATACCAAATGCAGCTTATTTAGACAGAAGTACCTAAGACACCTTTAAAATACCAGTAGAGACTGGACAGCCATTGTGACTTTAACTCTCATCTTCAGCTCTTCCAGACTACTTGATCTGGGTTCCCTGATGCTGTTACTCCAATGCTAAGAATCTCCTGTATCTGCAGGGGGAGACTTCATTGCGGCCCTCCAATATTTAAAGGGAGTTTAAAACATGGGGGAAATCAACTTTTTACAAGGGTAGATAGTGATAGGATGAGGGGAATGGTTTTAAACTAAAGGAGAGGAGATTTAGATTAGATGTCAGGTGGAAGTTACTCACCAAAAGAGTGCTGAGGTGGTGGAATAGGTTGCCCAGAGAGGTTGTGGATGCCCCGATCTTGGAGGTGTTTGAGGCCAGGCAAGATAGGGCCCTGGGCAATCTGAACTAGTACTTGATCTAGCAGTTGGAAACCTTGTCTGTGGTAGAGGGCATGGAAGTTGATGGTCCTTAAGATCCCTTCCAACCCAAGACATTCTATGATGCTGTGATTCTATGATCTGAACAGGGATCATACCTTCTTGTGTGCCAGCAAAAGGCAATGCTCGTCTACTTTGCACTGCTCTATTTGAGAAATAAATCTTGTTTTGAAACATTCTGTAGTTCTTTGATTTAATTCTTGATTGTAAAGCAAATGTACACAAAGCCAAGTCTTAGAGCTTGGAGTGTTTACTCACTCTCCTGAAGTCCTAATTGCTTGTTAGTCACCACCTAATTGATTGCTGTGGAATATTGATTAGGAAGACTCTGATAATAGCTTCAGGTGGGATGTACACTTAAAAGCCTGAGTAATATCAGACATCCATGCAAAACCTTATCTAATCAGTATTAGCTATGTCAGGGCCAAATTGGTGGAAAGTGTGTTGTGGAGCTGGACCTTTCACAGGTCGTGTATATGTATGAAATGACTGACAGATCCCAGACTAATGCAGAACCTTCACTGGCACACTGACTTCGTGTAAAACATCCTTAAAGATCTCTATCAACCCCTTTTATTTTTATGACATTGCCTGTATCACTGACAGCATTTGACTGTGTCTCTTATCAAAGACACAAAAAGAAAGAAGTGTCCCTCTTCAACTAGAGAGTCTGGGGATTTCTGTGTTGGCTTAGCAAAAGAAGAGAGAAGATAAATTCTGCAGACACCACTGCAGAAAGATGGCCATGTCATACTGTGAGACAGCTCAAACAGTTCATCCTCTGCAAATACAGGTGCTCTAGTTTGGAGTTGGACTATGTGCATATGACAGATGTTTTTGCTTACAGAGGTCTCTGTCTTGGTGAGCTGCTCTACTTTCCTACTGTGTACTCATGGTTTATCTTAACCCATGAGCATTTGTTTCATATCTTCTTTCCACCGTCCTTCTGAGTAGGATGAGTGAGAGAATGGCATGTTGGTGTACATCAGTGTTAAACTAACAAAGTGCTCTGAGAAACAGGGGCCGTTTTTCCTCAGCACAGATGTACCTCAGTCAGTCTGTGTCACTGTGCTGAGTGCTGGTGCCCAGTACTGGCTGGGCACAGCTGAACCCAGCAACAAACTAGTTGAACCTGAGGAAGAAGAGATTTCAGCATGGGCACAGCAAGAGCAGGCCAAGGAGTAGGATCCGAACAAGGGATAAGCAGCAGGAGTGGGATGCCCAAGGAAGGTCATCCCATCCCATCCCATCCCATCCCATCCCATCCCATCCCATCCCATCCCATCCCTCTGCTACTTGGGGGAGAAAGGTCGAGATGAATGAGTTAAGCTGGTCACTGGAAAAGGGGGTTGTGGGAAGGTGTTATTTTAATCTTTGTCTTTATTTCAGATTATTGGACAATGGTTTACAAGGTTTAGTGGGAAATATTGGTGGCAGGTGGATGATTAGACTAGATGATCCTAGAGGCTTTGTCCAATTTTAATGATTCTATGATTCCCACTAGCCAAATCTCTTTTACTTCGCCATACATCAATTTTCTCCAAGCCGAGTCTCATTTGCCCTTGATGGTAACTGCTAAGTGATCTCACTGTATTTATCTTGATCCATGAGCTTTTCATAGAATAACTGAACCATTAAGGTAGGAAAAGGTCTCTAAGATACACACGTCCAACTGTCCACCTACCATCAGTATTGCCCACTAAACCCTGTCCTGCAGAGGCACATCTACACATTTCTTGCATGCCTCCAGTGATGCTGACTCCACCACTTCCCTGTGTAGTGTGTTCCAATGCCCAGCCACTCTTTTGGAGAAGTTTTTCCTAATATCCAACCTGAACCTGCTCTGCCCCCTTTATTCTGTTCAGAATATGGATGGAGAACACAGATGGGAGGGTGGCTGTTTGCTGGCCAAGGCTAACACATTGCAACTGTCTTGTTATGTGGAAGGGACTCCGTAGGAGAAGCTCAATCTGTATGAGCCTCATGTCTCTTCAGTATGGCTCTTCAGATAGATAGCCTTTATTTTGAGCATGACAAAGAATACTGCATCTTTTATTAAATTAACAAGTAAAACTGAAAAACAAAACAAAACAAAACAAAAAAACAACAACAAAAAATGCCCATGCAATTTTGTGGCTACACTGACTTTTCTTCATCTGAGGTGTCTGTGCATCTATAAGCTTGTTCTCTTATTCTAACCGTGTCTAAAGCTCAAACAAAAGAAAGAAATGATCATCTACAAACCTTGAATCACTGTCTGACATTAACATTTTGTCTCCTTCTTACTTGTGTTAGACAGCTGTCTCTGATGGGTGACCCAAACCCATCTTTCTTAGGAGTGGGGTCTTATAGTAGGGATTAGTTATTGTTGGTTTTTTTTTACTCCATTTTTTCATACGACTACAAAAGAAAAATAGACAAACTTTACAACTGTATTTAGGTTTTAGATGACTGAACTTAGGGGTGATGTGTTCCACCCTTATGTTGCACCATAATCAATAATTATAGTAGGGTAGACATTTTGACTGGGATAGAGGGCAGTACTCACTGTATACTCATCTGCCTGTTTCAGATATTCTGCAATGTTAGCAATCTTATGTATAGCCAGTACATAGATATAAGTGCCTACAAGTGTCACCTTCAAAGCATTAAGTTAGCTTCCAAGGAGACATGCCCCATAGGTACCAGCTCTCAATATCAGCTATCAATTGCATCTACTTTTAAAGCAGGACTTTCCTGCTGGACTCTGGAGTGTTTAGCTGCCTTAAAGAAGTGGAAAAAAAAAAAAAAAATTCTAAATCCAGGTGAGAATGTAAATCTCATGGAACTTAAAGGAGAAACTCATTTGAATCTTGTAATAGCTGTCCCTTGTCACCTCTCTATCTTTGGATGTCTCTGTACCATCGTAAATCTGGTGGTTTACAACCACACAGGGAGTTAGGTGTGAGAGTCCTTCACCAGCAGCTAAGAATAGCGTGCATCTGTATCTTCTCAGCCACCTTTAAATTGCTGTTTGCTTCATCCATTTCTGCTTGAGAGAGGAGAGTCATTTCTCTTGTCCTTGTACAAGTTCTAGCACAAAAATTGTCCGTGAAATGTGATACTTCTATAGCAAATGGCAGCCTGAGCAGGCTGAAAATGTTTCCATTCCCTGCACCCAGTGACTCAAAAGAGGTATATGAGTTCCCCAGCCTGATTGACTAGAAGCCTGTCTACAGCTAGGAAAACCAAATATTCATGAACATACGTGCTGTTGCCAGTAGCCATTGCTTTGCTCTTGATATGCAAGTGTGTTAAATTATCAATACTGAGAAGTGAATTCCTGGCTGCAGACAACAGATTCTGAGGCAGCCTCCATTCCCTTGAAGGCCAGTTTTCTGTGCTGTAAAAAAAGTGAGTCTTCTAAGGTAAAAACTTTCAGAGGGCACGGTGTAAGAGAAAGGTCACGGTTCAGTGAGTGCTCAGCTCCTGCCAATGCAACATGTTTTCCTCAGGCCTTCCTATGTGATTATTATTATTATGTATATATTGTTTTTTGGTTGCTGGTTTTTGTGTTGGTGGTGTTTTCTTTTTTCTCGTTTGCTTTGACTTGTCTTGGACATTATTTTAACACCCACCTGCTCAGAATCAGAAGATGTTTTATTAGACTCTGATGAACACATCTTCATTACATTCCACCGTGCCAAACAGCAGGGCATTTCATAAAGGCAGAAACAGAGGTTTGAAGTAGGGGCCCAGGGAAAGCCGTGGTGATTACTCATGAAGCTTTGGAATACGAGTTTTAGCTTGGCCACCATTTCAAAACCTCAGGATTAGGCACAGTGATGTCTTCATCTGGGCAAAAGTTTTCTGCTTCCTAGAAGGAAAAAGAAAAAAAAAAAAAAAAAGCTCTTTTTTTGCCTGTTCAAGTTTGTCTCAGAGGCTCTTGTATCCAGATTTCCCCTGGAAACCATTTTGCAGTCTGCAGGTCACAGCAGCACAGGGAAAGCACTCAGAGGAGCCTGTCCTCTGTCCATTTTGCCAAAAAACACTGTCTGGCTGCACCAGCTGAAAGGATTTGGCTATGTGTGTGCTGCCACCTCACCCTTGGCAGCCTGTAGACATTTTTCTATTTTGGGAAACATGCTCCAGCTGTTCCCTTCCAGCTCTGTTGCACCTTTAACCCAGTACTGAACACAAGGTCCAGAAAAGACTAGCAAAGTCTGCTGACAATGAGGGCTGCAGTTGGGTACCTTTGTTTTTCAGGAGTGTTATGTAAGAGCTCAGTGACATCAAAGAAAAACCTCTTCATAACAGTAATTTTCTTAGTCCTTATTTCTGTGTAGTTTGAGAATATTTAAATTTGATCTTTTCCCTTCAGTCTTTCCCCTTTGTGTGTAGGCACTGAATTCACAGCTTTGATTTGTGGCACCATGGTTGATCACTGTAAGAAGTTGGGTCCTCTGATAGGACCCAGGTTTGCAGGTTTGATGGTTAGAATAGGATACCTTAGATTTGTTTTCCAATCTTAACGATTCTTTGATTCTATGATACAGCTACTGATACTGGATGAAATTCCTCAGAGCCACAAGTTTCACTTGTTTGTACAGTTACTTTAGCTATGAATTAAAGAGTGGAACAAATGAGCATCATGTCCTACCCTCAGCTGGCAGGCAGAAGTTAAGTGCAGCTGAGATTAGTTCAGTAAATTAATAAAATCAGCAGAGGGCTAGGCTGGGTGAACCATTAGGATGATAGTGTTTTTCACTATTTCCAGTATTCTATTTCAGTTCTATATTAAAACAGCAAAACTTTGGGACACTAAGTGGAGAAGAACTGGCAGGTTAAAATATATTGACTGCTGCAGTTTGGTAACTGAATAGGAGCTAATCTGAAGCAGACACTATGACTGGTTTTACTGTAAATTCTAGTATCCTCAAGTGCATGGGGCTCTGCTTCAGTGTGGGGGATGAGAGGAACCAGGTTATGGAAGAAACATTGTCTGAAAATCAGGTAGATCTGTTGTCCCTGATACTTGATCAATGATGCAAGAAGAGGCTGGCTGTTCATTTTCCTTAGGCAGAAAAAAAAAGAAAAGTAGAACTTTTAATGTCAAGGCTGATTAGGCAGCTGTGAGTAATTGAAGGAAGTGCTATTGTGTTTAAGATCCTGGGAAAGTATACATGAATAAAGGAAGGAAAAAATCATCCTCAGCTGTAGAGAAAAAGGGTTATTCATGTTAGAGCACCCAAAGGACCCATAAATGGTCCCAGATAAGTGTTAGGAGGTGTCAGCTGCTCTTCTCATGACATCTTTATGGGTGAGGACTGTGGAGCTCTGAAGTGGTCAGTGAGAGTGGCTCTCATGCAATTGCATAGGAGATGCCAGCACAGGTGTGTTCACAGTCCCACTCTTCAATCTCATGTGTGACAGCAGTTTCAGATCTCCTCACAGTGATGAGCCTCCTCTTGATTAATATTTGTTGTTATGATTCCAGCTGCATTTCCAAACTACTAAAAACTGCCTTGTCCTAAGAGGATTCTATTCACAGATTCAGGAGTTTCCTTCATTTGTAGCTTGGATGCTATAAATTCTGTAAACAAATATTTATATTTATACTTTTAAATTCTCTTGGTAGAAGCCATAGCCACTTTTGTTGAACTCTCCTGTGAGAATTGACACCCTTGATCTCTGAGGAGTGAAAGAGGAGATAGCAAAAGGGAACTGGGAGCCCTGTGTCCCATGTGAGCAACAATTGTTTGCTATATTAACATTTCAGAGACGTGAGGGATATTAGAAGTTGCAAAACTTTCCCATGAGACTTCTTCATGGGTAGCTGTTGTCAGGGTATACTTTTCCCCAGTGAAATCTAGTCCACTCCCTTGCTGTTCATGTTTCTTCGTTGTGATAAGCAGGAGACAGTAAGTCAGAATTTCTGAATTCTGTTCCTACCTATATGATTTATCTACCACATATCCTGGAAAAGTTCCTGCCTTTTCCAAACTATTTAATATTTCTTTATGACTTCATTATGACTGTTATCTCAAAGATGACATTTAGTACTTTCTTTGTCAGAGATTTTTACATGATTTTGTTTGTTTTTCTGCTAAATTTCAGCTCAAAGTCTATTTTTCAGCAGCTGTGAGCTGCTGAATTAGCCTTGGATTCTGCAGTTCAGTGCCTTCCCACTGTAAGATGACTTCAGAAACAATGACTTATGCGGTGGTCATGTACAGCAACCCATGATATCTACAGCAGAGGGAGGGGAAGATGTCCATTTCTTTAGTTCAACTTGTCATCTTATTAATATTGCCTTTTCATTACAACAGCAAAAGATGTCCTTACTGTAAATCCAGCAAATATCTAAGCTATATGATTTCAATTCAATCCAAGGCCAAAGTGGCAAAATAATACCTGATCGGGTATATGATATTGTAATACATATGCACAAATCGTTATTCTCAGGTACATACTGATTCTGAAGTTTCCTTATTTCTGACTGCTTTATGTAGTACCCTCAAGTATTAAGCAGTCTACATGAGCCCATTCTTCCTGTTCATACTTACAACAGAATGAATTATCCAAGTTTTATTCTGTCTTGAGAACTGACAAGTATAAGCTATATTAAGGGCAAATTTATGTCTACAAGAAAAAGGCTGTGGGTAGTTTAAACTTATAGTATATAGCCTATATAAAAGCTGTGGGTAGTTTAAACCTAGACTTCTCAGGTTTAGTGTTTCCATGTTCCATATCATGTATGGACTTTAACATCCATGCAAAATGAACTTCAGCAGTGCAGAAGGCTGCACTGATATATATATATAACATATTGTTATTATTTTTCCATTTGTAATCTAGAAAAATGAATGGTTAAAAGCTTTTGGGCCAAGTTTCCAGTTTTATTTTTCAATCTGCTTGTCCCACAACCACAAGTTTCTGTTAACACATGGTTATACACTTTTGAGAGGATGCTACTTTACAAAAATGGAGCTTTAAGGAATGTGCCTAGGGCTGCAGCAATACAGAAAAAAAAATGAAAATAGCACAGCTTCACCTTTGTAGGGTTCCAAATTTCAGGAAATTTGAGACATTATTTAAGTGCATTACTTTCTGTAAAATGCCAATGAATGCTGCAACACATCTGCGAAAGTGGCTCATCATCCTGGATTGAAGACAGGTACAATTAAATGATGTTTTACTGATTCCATGCATGAGGTGCCAAAGACAAAGAATCATTAACAGAGCCAGGAAATGAGTTGTATATCAATAGTATTAGTTAAGCTTGCTCAGGTCTAGCATCTGTGCCAAGAAACTGCACAAACCCTCAAGACATCAACAGGAGAATGCTTGTGACGAAGTTGCTGAATATCCAGGAGAGATACCCCAAACTCAGCTCTGCAGCACTAGTAGCCATATGAATGGGAAATTAAAAGGTCATTACAGGTGTATTTCTCATGTTGTACTGTATGCTTAGATCAAGAGAGCAATCTCTTTACGTGGAATTTAGTTTCCTCTTTCTCACATACGATACATTCTTTCTCACTTATTTTCATTTCCTTTCATAATTGGGAAAAAGTTTAAAGCAAACCTTTGACAGGAAGCAGAGAGAAATTCAGAGAGAGAAGAGGCCGAATCCACCTCACTACAACCTCCTTTCAGATAGTTGTAGGGGGCAAAAAGTTCTCCCGCAAGCCTCATTGTCTTCAGACCACCAGGTAAGTATTCCATCTCTCTGATTATGCTGTTTAAGGAGTGAAATAGTATTGGCCCAGTGTCACACTCTGAAGAATGTTATTTGTGTCTGGAGGCACATAGGAACTTTTCCAGTCCTACTGATGTGATCATCTTCTGATTAGTTTCCAGTAATGACACTGTATTTAGCTTCAGGGATCATCCAAGTTCCTTCTTCAGGGGAGTAAATTACACTAGCTAAAGTGAAATTTCCCAAGTCCTAATCACTGTTTGGAGACTGATCATCTGATTCCTTGATATTTTCTTCATTATAAGTTCCTTAATGAAAACTGTAATAAAATCTGAGAAATGTAATAGCAATGTACAGAATGGATACGATTTCCAATCTGAGAGAAACTGGTTACATTTTAATGCTGGCAGCAAATATTAAGAAAAATAAAAAAAAAAGTAGGAAAATGTGATTATATGTGTATACATCAGACTTACAATCCATATAATATACCTAACTACTTTTTGTTATGCTTCTCCATTGTAGGGCAAATAAATTCGGCTGTGTCTTTGCAAAACTCTTGATCAAATTGCATCTATTTTTTCCTACCAAAATGCCACTTGCGTTGTAAGAATTAAACAACAAAGCAATAAAAAATTGTAAGCCTGTGTATACAGTGGCTTATTGCAGACATAAACTCTGTATTTGTTAAGAAAATATGAATTCAATAGACCATTGACCTGTCCTTAGAGAATAAAATTGTCCAGAGAGAAGATTTTATTCAAAACTTGTTATTTTATAACAAATGAGATCTTGAACTTAAGCAGCACACTTTTGTTCCCCAAACCTTCTCACATCTATATCTGCTGCTTACACCTTTATTGCAGAACAAAATTCACCACTTTAATGCTTTTAATGGATTTTTTCCAGCAGAGGCAATACTACACAACATTCAGGCTTGTGTCGCAGTGATTTAACAATGATGTGTACAGCAATGGCCAGTGGCAGTCTGGAGCCTAAGTAGATGAGGCTGTCAGAACAGAAGAAATGAAACTTGCAGCATATTTTTTTCTTTTTTTTCTAAATGACTATTTATTTTCTGCTTTAGGTAAGAAAATTCCAAGAGAGAAAATGTACTTTGGAAAACAATTACTGCTGCAGGCTAGAAAGTATCACCGCAATATGCATGTACTGCAGATTTCTTTCCATGCCTGAATTTTGATCTGTTTCTAGTATTTCCTATTCCTCCAGACCACACATTAGAGAAAAGAGAGAAGAAACAGGCAAGCAAACAAAAAAATCCCCACATCAGTTGGAAAAAAAACCTCAACTTCAGAGAGGGCACTGCTAACCTCCATGTGAATATGGAGATTTGGTATTTATCTTGATCTTTATCTATATAAATATAAATTTGACTGCTTCATGATACCAAAAACCGAGTAGGATTTAATATTTTTAACATCTGGAATTAATGTCCCTGTAAAATTTCAGTTTATTCTTATAAATTGGGATACTTCTCACCTCTGGAAACAGACATATCATCAAATTATAGGCATCTGTATGTGCAAAAGTTGACTCACTGGTTGTGAATACATATGCTTTAGGCTCAAGCAGTGCATCACCTGTGGAAATATTTTACTTTTCTCTGTTTGTGTGCCGAGAGAGAAAACGGAGAGTTGTGCATCCTAGTGTGGACTTACTGAATTTGATGCCTGTGGTAAGGGGATGTGAACATTTATGAATGGGGCTCATTAGACCATCTACAAACATATGCACTTGGCCTGGTTGTCTCTACTGCTTGCATACCTCATCAAAAATAGATGTCTGAAAGTAAACACAGAAATTTTTCTGCTGAAGTGCTCTGTTTCTTCAGTGACTACATCAGGATTTTAAGTTATTTTAGAGACAGACTTTTTATGATGTGGACCTCTTTATCCTGTATATCTGGCATTAAACTCCTCAGTTAATTCTTAGCAATTTTTTGTTAGCTAATTTACAGATAGATTGATCTAATCTGAAACATGATTCCCAAAACAGTTATTTATCAGATATGATATTTTCAATATTTAATGATCTGTGATGAACAACATTGGTTAATCTTTTCTACTTCAATGGTTAGAACAAGATTTTGAAACTGCACATCCATTAGCAGCTCAGTGATTAATATATACTAGACTTGTTTTAGATAATTATATATAATCTGAAAAAAAGCTAGCATAATTTCTAAAATAATTATATGAGACCTTCACTCATCTATTCAAACAGAAAGCTAAATATTAACTATTGTAATCCGTGGATTTCTTTAAAGTAAAATTTATCAAATTTGGATACAAAATTGGGAGCATAACATTCATATTCAGAAAACTGAATGATTTGTTTAAGTGCTTAGAAAATTAGAAAATCTGCTTTCCAGACTGGTTGCTGCATACCCAATGGATTGTGCAGCATCTGAAAATTCTCCTGTTTGTGTTGGGAAACTGACTTTACCCATGGAAGCAACAGCAAACAGAGAAGGATTTTCAGGTAGGTCATGGAAATCACATCCATCACTGTAGATGCCTTCGTAAGCAAACAAGTTAGAAAACTTTAACCTCAGCCACTGGAGTAGTGCACTTAATGCCCTAATGTAAGGCACTTTGGAGCTCTCTGTGGTCTGTTACAGTAATGGAGACTGCTGGTAACATTTAATATCTTCCGTAAAACATTCAGTCTCTATGGAACTGTAATTGTGCATAAAAGACTAGAGAATGAACAAACAGTGCATACATCAGGCAAGTAAGATCAACTTAAGTTTGTTAGAGGTAATGGAAAAAAAGGACGAAGGTAGAGCAACGTGCTGCACTTTGCTTCCAGGAGTACCTTGCTTACCTGTGTTCTCTCTCACCAAAAAAAGAAGGTCCTGAAACATTTTGCCAAAGGGAAAATTTCCTATGTAAATAGTGCTACTGCAATCGTTGCTTCATTCTACACAGTCATATTATGATGTAATTTAGACTTAAGAATTACAAGGAAAACATTACCACTGTGGTCATTTCTGTGGTTACTGGTAAAAAGCCTTCCACCATTAACTATTTTTTAAATAAATGGAGTTTTATATCCTTTTTCATAACATTTGATTTATGCTTGTGGAGTATTTGCATTAAATTTACTCATCCAGTTCACTGGCAAAATAGAAGCAAAATCTTTATTTCTGGGGTTACTCAGATATTTCATCCCTCACTACCCCCTTGGTCCATTTCTCCCACTGCCTGACTTCTTACAACTTCAAGTTTTTCTTTTTACATTGTTCTCCTCTGTTTCTTATCTTCAACAAGCATGTCAGGTTACCTCACAGCATCATTGTTCAGTACCAGTGGGTCTCCTGTTTTCTTTCACCATTCTTTTGAACAGTTTTCTCAGCACCTTTACCCACATTTGTCCCCCCCCCTCCTTATTTTTATTTTTTTTTTGCTTCAGTTTATATCCTCTACCATTAGACTCTTCATCAGTATTATTCTGGAAAATGATTATTCATGAAAGAGTGTGGTATGAGATTAATATTCTCTTTGCAAGACTGACAGGACTTGGTCAGTCATCCCCATTTGTGTATGAGATTTTTAAAAAATCAATTTGTCAATTTTTAAGGAGAGGCGTTAATCTGAATTTCACATCATTTTTCTTGGCAGATATCCTCACTGACCAGATGATCACTGAAAGGATTACCTGGCATTTCTGTATAACAGATCAGGAAGTACTTCCCAAGTATCTCTACAAGGGCTTCTCTGAAAGTAATGCCTCCTATTTTATTATCTTGGCCCGCAGGATCAGAGGTGGCTGCTTGTGATATGGGAGTAGAGATTGCACTTTCCCATCAATATTCCATTACATTTTTTGCTGTGTGACAGATGGCAGCAGAGGGGCAGTTTGACAGACTGGCATCGGACATGCAAGTGCGTATGGAGCAAAGTTCACTTTCTCCATGCAGAAAACAATGCACCACAGACTTTCATTGATGCTTGTTGAGTTCTTATGGAGACCAAACCGTGGATGCCATCACAGAGAGGCAGTGTGTGGTGCATTCCAGCAGTGGTGATGATGACAGTGGGTCACCTCTACTGGTGTAGATTTTTACACAGAGGCTCTTGTTCATTGCTGTCAGAAGTTCATAGCTAATCGCGGTGACTATGTTGAAAAAGAATGTTTTGTAGCTGAGAATTTGCTCTATCAAATAGTGTCATTGTGCTCCTTGC
Organism: Odontophorus gujanensis; assembly: GCA_013399175.1. Lineage (NCBI taxonomy): Eukaryota > Metazoa > Chordata > Aves > Galliformes > Odontophoridae > Odontophorus > Odontophorus gujanensis. Next base: position 171,797 of record VXAB01002399.1, on the reverse strand, counting down.
ATCTAGTGTAGTTTTCCTGGAAATAAATAGGAGGCACTACTTTCAGAGCAACCAAAATATATAAGCAAATTAAAAAGTATCAGGGAACAAAAATGCTGAGATACTGTTCCCTGTATTCATAAGCTATCATTATTGGCTGCAACAAATAAAGTGTTTCTTGTACCGCCTTGTATTTTCTCAGTGTCTGTGAGGCTTGGGTAGATCATGAATCATTCCCAGTCAGAAATTTGGATACAAACCTTCTCCAGGAGCAATAAGTTTAGGTGTACAGATGGAAAAAATAATAATAATAACAAACTGATGTGTCAGTGCCAGAGAAGAGCCATGGTTCATTTAATTCAGTAATACAGAAGAAAACCTACAATTTGAAGAACAGCAAGGTCTGTGCCACCTCAGAAAAGGCCTTCAGAGTACAGAAGAGAAAACATGAGAATTACAAGTTGTGGTCTTGATATTGTGCTATGAAATTCATACATCTGTGAGGAAACCGCCCAGAGATGTTGTGGTGTCCCTCTCCCTGGATACACGCAAAAGGCATCTGGATATGATAATGGCAACCTTCTCTGGGTGTCCAGATCTAGTATCAAGGACACCAGCTGGCTGCCAGACATCCTGTCTAGCCTACACAATTCTGTCTTTCATTCCATGAAGTCTTCTGTGTTTGCTGGTTGACTTTCTTCCATTTCGCTTAGCTGGAGGTATCATGTTTTTGCTGCTTAAGGAGACTTCTAGGTAGATTTCAGAGAGCATTAATTTATCTACGTAAAAGTCCTCCAGTGTCTCTACCCCAGCTCCTCAGAAGTACACCTTAGTTGCAACTTTTACTAATAATTCAACTCAGGTTTGTTCTGTTTGTTTGTTTTCCATATAATATATCCATAGAAAAAGGAAACATATTAGGGTCAGAAAACCCTTCCCAACACTTGTGCTTCACCCAGTCTTTTGATTATGTGCTACCTCAGCTGTAAATGTGAGTACAACCATAACTGATTTAAAAAAAAACAAAAAACAAAAAACTAACAACAATGAAAACAAAAACACACCACCAACTAAAAAACAAACTCAAATCTTGTCTGTAGACTATTTGTCAAAGGAAAGAATTTCCGTAGAAGAACAGTCTTGACAATCAGACTCACTCAATACATTAACCTGACCAAATAGCAGTCAAATAACAAAATCATGACTGGCCACTGGATAAGGTAGAGTGTCCTTTTGCTCATCTTTTTCTGTTCTTGTTCAAGAATATCTCAATCTCACATCTTGGTGATAATTTCAAAAGACTTTAATTTTTCTAGGTCTCCTATGCCTAAGACAGTTACACAAATTGTTTAGTTTAAGATTGTCTGTATTTGTATTGCTCTTTAGATGAAACATCTCCAAATATCATTCAAACTGTATGATATTTCAAGATTTGCAATAGGCGAGTTCACACTGAAAATAGATAATTACCATTCAGTGCAAAGCTAGTGAATAATGAATTTTTTTTGAAGTCTCAGGACTGGCATCTGCACTAATCTACTATTATTTTACCATTTTATCTATACAATGTTATTACCTCTCCAGTGTAACTTCTTTTCAGGAAATGAAAGTTTAGTTTGTTAAACCTAACTAATTATAAAATATTATTACCTTTCTAATGCAGCTCCTTTCCAGGAAATGAAACTTAAGTTTATTCTACTTTTTCTTCTTTTTTCCTTCTTTTTTTCATTGAAACTATTCTTTTTGTTTCCGCTTGTCACCCATTTTTTTATTTCTTGCAAATGTTAAAAACAATGCTTCATCAGATTAATATTACTTAGGAAGATGAATATGCCTGACATGACTAAAGATGCTGTAACCTATCCATTGCTACCATTTATTAATGTGCTATACCCTGCAAGTCAGTCGGAGCAGTAGCTCTGCTGTTTCCCAGGGGTATTTAGAAGTCCCTAAATGGAGGATAAGCAAAGTGAGTTCATTGTGTTCTGGACACAGTTGACTACACATCCTACAGCAACTATAGAGTAGATGTGACATTCATGAGTGCAGAACATGCATGGTTTAGCCTGTCCTCAGTGGTAACTAATCAGACCCACTAGTCATGGGATACAATTCAGATTTCACCAGAGGACATGAAGGATCCCTAAATATTCACTCTGGCTTTGGAAAATCACAACCATGTTGGCAATGAGTGGTATACAACCTCACTCTTCCTCTCTAAATCGTGGTTTTAAGACTCTTCCTCCTATAAAAATATTTAATAAAGATCTTTCAAGATATTAAGAGTTAATTCTTAATGTATAAATTGCTATAGTAATAGTTCCTCTGTCTGCTACATGAATGACATACATAAAAAGTTCAAAGGATTGGGGTGATGCAGTTTTCTTCTATACAGGTCATGATGGCTAGGCTCTTTCTCGAGATACCCTGCAGATATTTTTTTTTATTCTGGCTGCACTTACATATGATATTTACTGGTTTCTTTTGTTTTGGAAGAGCAACTATTTTGAAGATGAACTGCACATTTTTTCATAGACTTTTTCCATTTTTGAGAAAAATGCATAAGGTTTATCCCCTCTGTTTATGACCTGGTGTCTCAGCAAAAAATGTATCTTCTCCAATTATTTAGGCCACAACTGCCCATTGGACTATGAACCTCATCTCTGTAGAATGGACTATGAAAGCATTCTACAGAGATGAGGCAGGTAGGTACATGATGGCATTTTACGGAGTACAGGAGGTTTTCTTTCAAATTTCTCCCATACTGGCATTTGAGTTGTTTCCCATGTACAATAACAAAAATCCAGAAGACTGTGGATGCCACTTGTGTGTCTGAACATCCCATATCTACTTCTGTTAACCCAAGTTTCTGTCACACTCTCTATCTGCTGGCCCAACAGTTTGTAGCTGTACTGACACAGTGTGCACTTCAACAATCAAGTACGTCTCCTTATACCAAGTCATATTTAGATTTGAGGTATAATAGAAAATTCCATATCCACAGAAAAAAAATAAGCTCTGGCCTCATGAGACACTTCAGTAGTACACTGCTCACTAAGGATCAGTGATGATATTGCTGTTTCCATTCACTGAATTCTTAAAACTACAGTTCTTTCAGTTCTTTCTTGGACACAAAGAAGTTAATGGACGTTTTCCATTCAGTTCTGAAAAAGGAAAATGTTTGGTGATAGATTCTCCTAATGGTCACTCAGGATGACAAGTTTGCTTACAGTTTTTTGTGCAAATTAGAAACACATTTTTCGTGATGGGAAATGAAATTATTCACAGTGTTGACACATTTCACTGTACAGCTGAAATAAATGGTCAGTTCACATTTCCGGGAACCATGCTGCGGGCTGCATGCAAACTTATCTGTTATTACTTACAGAGAGTTGTGAGCCAGTGTCACGCAAGGTGAAAGCTTTGGGGTATAGTAACTGTGTGTTTGCCTGTACCACTAGAAAGCTAATGTGAGCTGCTGCAGAGAAGGCTAACCTCCAGGTAATGGAACAATTCCCGTCAACTCAGGCATGGAGAGAGCACATTCCAACCTCACCTCCATCACTGTGTATTTGCCATATGCAGTAATTTTACCTGCTGTGCCTAGAACATTGTTTCATTTCACTATTACAAAACTCCTGACTCACTCACTCTTCCTTTTCAGTTTAATTTTACTTTTCAGTCTCACCTCATTTATCTCTGAATGTATGTTTCATTACCGTATGTGGAAAATATTCTCAGTTGATTATGTCATTTGTAGAACAGAAGATAAAAGTTAGTAATGTGCGGAACTATATTATTATAAACCCAAAACGTGTCTAGAGTTGTTAATTTTCAGTCCTTGGTTCTGTATTATTTTTATACAGAATTTTCAAATACAGGTGGTAAATATATTTTGTCAAGTAATGCAAACAGGAATGTGTTTTAGAGTTAACAGTTCTGTTTCACAGTTTTGTCTGCATGCAGACAGTGTATAATGGTCTTAGCTATTTCTAAACATACTTCAAAATCTTGTTTTTCTAAATAGGAACAACAAAATGAAGGAACTGTAAAATGTGTGACTTCCATATATTTCCAGTGATGCAGCTGTTATATTTTTTATACTACATATTATTAGCTTTTTAGTCTTGAATAAAAATGTCTAGTATCAACAGAAATAAAAGAAGAAAAACTACAACCCAAAACTGTGTGCTAGTATGCTAATTCTAATAATGAAATATGAGCATTACTATAATTGTCCACTTTCCCTGGAAAAGCATCTATAGCTCAGGCTGAATATATTCACCATATTAGAAAAGCTATTATAAATTATGCATAGTGTAAGTATAATTAAAACATTCCCCAGAGGCTTTTTATCATTACTTTCAGACTCATCTGCTCCAAGTCTCTGCCCTTCCCATATAATTTCATATCTGCTCAGGTAACAGGTACTTGAACTCCTGATAGGATTTCAGGAGATATTCGGCACTACCTCCCATCATCATGAGTCTTAACTGAGTGTCACTAATAATGTTGTCATTGCCATAATGTGGGCCCTAGGATGAGAAATGTAAAATAATGGAGTTTTTAAACTGTACATTTCTCTTTCTTCAGTTAAAATAAAGGTGTTGGGTTTTTTTTTGCCAGTTAGTTAGTTTGTTTTGTGTGTGTATGGGTGTGGGTTTTTTTTGTTGTTTATTTGTTTGTTTGTTTAAAATTTTCATTGCTTATTTTCATTGCTACTGTTGATTGTCCATGGTTGGCATAAGGCATGAATCATGGAGTCATAGAATGGCTTAGATTGGAAGGACTCTTAAACCCTATCCAGTTACAATCCCCTGTGGTAGGAAGGGTTGCCACATTAGATCAGGCTGCTTTCTCTTCTCCAGGCTGAACAAGCCCAACTCTATCAACCTGTCTTCATAGAGGAGGTGCTCCAGCTCTCATAGCATTCTCATGACCTCCTCTGAACCTGCTCCAACAGCTCCATGTCCTTGTGCTGGGGGCCCCAGGCCTTGATGCAGTACTCCAGATGGGGCCTCACAAGAGTAGAGCAGGGGGGATGTGAGCACACCTCAGTTTTGTATGGTTCTGTTGTGTCCCACAGAAGCCAGTGATGGTACTGGACACAATGGGGAGAAGGGGATATGTTTTGTTTCCACTTTACTCACCCAGAAGCTTAAGGCTCATTGCAGGAGCCTTTCTCTGAAACTCTGGGGCCTGTACTATGCAGATGCTCGCTGTTGCTTATTAAAAGGTTTTTAAAATGAACAAATCTATTGTGTACCTTACTCTAGGCAACTTTACTCTAGGGAACCTTACTCTAGCTTTATCAGGGATGTCAGATTAGATGATCTCTAGAGGTCCCTTCCAACCCCTCAATTGTGTGGCTATGTGAAAGAAAAGGTTTGTGACATTTCCTTTTCCTGATACATAGGTATAAAGACGATACACAGAAATAATTTATTCTTTAAGAACTTTTTACTCTCACATCTTGTGAACTGCTGTTTACTATATTAAAAACTGTATTAATCCTTATCTTACTCAGGGGAACAGATATGAAATTCTCAGAGGAAATGAGGGAGACCTTCCCATGTATCTTATCCAATAAAACTTACCCTTTTTACCTGCTGCAATCTTATGGATCCTGCCCTCCCAGTCCCCTGCGCCTATAACAGAGTTTGTAAAGCACAGCCTCCCCTTCAGAAATCAGTGTACATTGCACCAAGAACACTGTTGCAGGCATTTCACCATGGGGTGCTGACTGGGAGCATGGAAGATGTAGGTAGGTGTATAGGTAATAGCAGGAAGATGTGGATGTACACACAGCTATGTCCACAGCATGCCAGATTCAGAAGGGGAAATCTGTGACATCTTTAAAAGGGAAACACAGTGGAACTTTGTGCCCACAAGAGGTACATAATTAAGAGTTGTGATTATGAGGACTGCTCTGAGTGGCTGAACTCCTGTCTTTTGCTCAGACCACTGCTGTGAAAATTATAAAAGCAAAATTTAAATATTTCGATAGTGTTCATTAGACCTCCTCACATTTCATCTTGATTCAATTTAATTTCCATAACATGATTGTTAAAAGCACATAAAGAAAATGTTCATATTCTAATTTTAAATGAAATATATATATATATTATCATCACTCGGGGAAGATATTCCACTTGCGCTGATACTCTACTTGTGTAATTTGACAGAAAAAAGAAGACAACTGCTGGAGAATTTGTGGGTATGTCATACCCTGATAATGCAAGCACAGACAGGAGGGCCTTGAATCTGTAGCTAGTGCAGATGAAATCACTGAGAATTTACTTCCAGACCTCATGTGTTTCAAAGAACTGTTTTTGACTGCCAGTATTTTTTATTTCGTATCTAACTAGCCTCTTATCTACTTTCATATCTTCCATCCATTTGTATGTCTAGCACTACATATTCTGAGGAACATCTGGTAAATATCAAGTGCCACAAAACATACCAGGAGATTGCTGATATGTCGTTAATGAAAACATCTTGTAGGCTAGAAATAAAACAGAGAGGGCTTTGGAGCAGGCCTACACAGTAACTTGTCTGCTCATACATCATGTTTCTGAGCACGCTACACTATAGCAGTGGAAGGTGAACTGGGACTGCAGTCATTATAGTTCTCCCAGTCCTATTCTTGGTGAAAAAGTATATAAAATTGTATATACTAAAATTTTCACTATTAAAATCAGATATTTCTTTGCTGGATTGATCCATTCAAAAAATCAGCCATCACGAGCCGAGATTACAGAGGCATATAGTTTTGGTTCAAGTCTGGGGAAAGAAATACTTAAATTCAATTGAATTTTGACTTAACTCTTCCAAAGTCCTTCCAACCCCAAACTGAAAGTGAAATGATAAGAGTAACTCATAGAGCTATAGAAACCATCTTGGATTCAAAGTACAATTTCTTATTCTTTCATTTTGCTCTAGAAATGTTTGTAGCTCTATGTATCTTGTTGGAAAACAGTAATAAAGATGAGAAAACCAAAGAATAGCAGCTTCTCACTTAACTCAAGGCCACAAAACAACTAAGTGATAGAATAAGACAAAAACAAACTCCATCCTGTGTGGTAACCACTAGTATATGCCCTAAACTTCCTCGCGTCTCTACTTTCCAGGGAAAGACACTTCAATGCTCCTTCAGGTAATTTCCAACCATTTTATTTTACTTTTTTGTGCTGTTCAGCCCTTGGATCTCTTTGAAATTCATTTGTACAATAAGAAAATTATATTTTCATAGGAAGATCTGATAGCAGGAGGAAATATTCCCTCAGAATTAAAGCAGTGCTTGTTGTACCAATGTGTCCTCTGCTGTGCCACACAGTGTAGAAGTGTATTTGTAACAAAATCTTTTCTTTTAGCAAATGACCTTTCTTTCTGGTCAAACTCAGTGCTTTTTAGTCTTTATATGAAGTGTGAAAAAGAAGTGTTCAAATTTCTTTTCAGAGAATTGGAAACTAGTAAAAGACTTGTTGATGATGAAGATCTCAAAAAATATATAACAGTAAAAAAAAGCTGGCATATTACAACATAAATTTCAGGAGAAAATCCAGTGTAGGAAGAGTGGAAAAAATAGTAAAATAAATAAATTAAAAAAACCACTGAAATAAAATTAAAGGATAGAAAAAGCCCAGAAAGCATTATCAATTAAAAAAAAAAAAAAGAAAAAGAAAAACAAAAACAAAAAACAGAAGTTAGAAAAAAAATAAGAAGGAAAAAGAACCTTTGTTATGAAAAATGTTTTGCAGAAGCTCAGGTGTAGAAAATAGCTGAAATAAGTTAATATTTTCCAATAACAGGCATTTTTCTTGGCTGAAAAGTGGGTCATAATTGCAGGATAACTCAGTGCAGGTGCTATTTTCTATCGTGCATCTCACCTGTGTCTTTGAAAATCTGCCTCAGCAGAAATGGGATGGTGAAATCAAATTTTTCATGCTTTCAGTAAATAAATCTACCACGTAGCCTGGATCATTCCCAAACTCAGTTTATTCAAGATTTGTTACAGTTTGCCATTTTGTTCGTAGGCAAAAAAAAAACAACCAACCAACCAACCAACCAAACAAACAAACAAACAAAAGCAGAAATGCATAGTTCCAGGAGCTTGGCATAACAGTATAGGTGTGATATATCAATAATTTACAGTATAGCCTCTTTGCAATGATTTGTCAGAGCAAAGTATAATCTAGCAGACTGTATCAAACCCTGCTGGCTTCCCAGCTTGTGAAACATAAAATTTACCACAATGTCAGAAATAACGTTTGTCATCTCTTTTATCCAGTCATGGACTATGGCTAGTGGCAAATACTTCAGAATAAGATGAAATAAATCTCACAGGAGACAGCAATATGATAACCTGCCTGAGTAATGTTCTTAGTCTAAATCTTAATAGTTACTGTTTGTCTCAAGCTTTCTATCTTGAGGTTTCATCTGCCTTTCTTCATCTTATCTCTTTTCATTTCCTTAGCTGTTCTGTGCCTGATTATCTATAACACGCACTCCCTCTTTATCTCTGGTTAAATTACTGGTCTTGGCCACTTCCAGTAGCCTCAAGCTAAAAGAGGAGAAATTTAGGTTAGACAGTAAACAGAAGTTCTTTACTCAGAGGGTGGTGAGGCACTAGCACAGGCTGCCCAGGGCAGCTGTGGATGCCCCATCCCACGTTTCAAGGTCAGGTTGGACAGGGCCCCAGGCAGCCAGGTCTGGTGGCTGTCTATGGCAGGAGCTTGAAACTGGATGATCTTTAAGGTCTCTTCCAACTCAATCCATTCTATGATTCTATAATTCTATGAAGCAGGTTGCATGCTAAAATGTCTTATTGTGGGGAAGAAAAGGGGAAATAATTTTACTACTTTTTGCCCCGATACCTTTTGGGTGAGGCATTGGATGGTCTTCACTTGTCTTGTGCACATAGCGGACCCTTGATGAAGATGAGTGAGAGCCTGGCTCCATGTTGTTACTATCCCAAACAAAATATTTTTCTTACAGAACCTGATAAACTTTGTAGCTTAGCAACTCCCTTTGTATAAAGACCTGCATTTGAAGATCCAAGCCATATCCAGCTTTGCACAAACAGAAGAGGGAACCTATTGTAAAACAGCTTATCGTCTGCTCAGTCAAGATGCAAGCAGAACTGGGAAAGATAATGCAGCAGACAAATGTTATGATCTAAGAAGTTTGGCAAAACACCTAATTTGCATCACAGATGACCTTTTATTTTATCAACTTGACTGTCATCTTTAACATTTTAGTGTAGAATTTTGTAAGGAGTAATTAATTGAATACAAAATGGATGTTAAAGGCTATGGGATAAGCAATTTAACAGTGCTGTTAAGTGAAAAGAAAGATGGAAGAGGGAAAGTAACATCCTCAGGTGAGGTGGAGGTGCACTGTAGGAGTTTTTCACTGTCCTGCTTCTGCTTCATCACAACAACCTCTGCTTGCCCCAGCTTTGTTGGCCAGGACACTAAGAACTCCTAATCCTCCACCTGAAATTCTGGTTCCCATCTTGGAAGAGGGTACATGCAAGGACAGAGGGGAGGAAATAACCCCACTGGATCATTAGCCCTCTTTCCCCTCACAGTCCAATTAAATTTCTGTGCCTCTTTGCTGTGAATGTGATGTTCTAGAAGGTAATTGATCAGCTTAAGCTGGATCTTTACATCTTTTCCCCAAGGATTGTAATGAGCCCCTAATTCAAACATTCATCTCACTTCAACAATGTGAACAAAATAATTGCTTGATGGAAGTTTTTTTTTAACCTCCTCACTGTGGCTTGCTGCCACAAACTCGTCTGACGTTCTCTGCAATGACAGCTGATCTCTGATTCTCTCCCAAATGACTGTAGGCACATAGAAGAAAACACTGGTTTTTATTTTCCCCATGGAAAACAGAAAGGTTGATCCACGTGTTTAAAGGAACACAGTTACCAATTAAAAATTATAATTTTTTTTAATGAGGAAAATAGATTTCATTCTCACAAGAACAGCAGTTCTATTCCTTAATTTCAGTAGTGTCATGTAAGTGTAACAGAGCTGAAAACAAGGCCTTGTACGTTGAACTTGGTGTAACAGCTCACAGGGGAATTATTTAAGCATAGTCTGATGATATGACTAATGTTCCATTCTGACAGCCTGCTCTTGACTTTGCTTCCAGTCTTGGAGATTATGAAGCACAATATCATGCTATGCAATGATCAATTCCCAAAAATAAGCTCAATCTCTGGGTTAGACAACTTCACCTTTCTGTGACTTTGTTTTATGAGCCTTTGCTTTTTCCAACATTAATTTGTTTTTGTTGTTTTGACTATAAACATTAAAATACTGAGAAGAGGACAGAGCCCTGAAAAGTTTCAGTTTGGAAACACAGTATTTCTCCGTTAACATATCTTAGATGTTTCCATACCTCCTCTCTGAATGCTTACGGGTTATTTTATGTGTAGGATGATGCATAATAGGGTCTTTAGCAAAAATTAGGACAGCATATCTTAGGTGTTCACAGCTTTGGTGAATTATTAAGATGTGGTTTGGCAGAGGAGGGTGACATGATGCAAGCAGTACCCTGACAACATTTAGAAATACAGAAGTTTAAATTATTGCAGTTTTTGACACTTCCCCCCCCCCTCCCCTCAAATTGGTTGTTGAAAATCCCATTTCCTTCAGCTCTTCTGACCAAACAACGCAACTGCAGCATTCTGAGCCTTCCTATGCTGCTTCATACAAGCTACATCTCTAGTCTCAGCTGCTGCTCTATAAATAACCACACAGCCCTAATAAGAATGAGAGGTCCACAGAAATGCACTGCCAGTTCTGGAGGCAGCCACACTCACTGCTGATTCTCCATGGACAGAGGGATGCAGCTGCCTTGTCTAAGTGTAATCCAGAGACAGAAAATTTGCTAATTCAGTCATATTTAAGTCTCTGAATGACTGTTTTGTTGAATATGTTAGGATCTTACAGCTCATTTCTACATACCAGGGTGGTGGATTACTCTTTTGGAACTCAGGGAATAAAGCAGTTAAGAGCCATTTTAACATATATTTTGCATGCATACCCGAATACTTTAGATAATGATGGAGCCTGGCCTTAATGAGTGCAAATCCAGAGAATAAATAGTGGACAAGGACTGACCAGGAGCCTTTCCAGTAATGTCTGCCACTCAGAACTGGTCCATCTTATAGTTCAAGGCCCTCATGTCAATCCACGATGATAACAAATATCATTTTGGGTTGTGGCTGTGGTTGTGACATTGCTATCTGATACTGTATTGAGACTATCAGCCATTTAAATGCCATGATAATCAAGAAAATAACAAACCAAAAGCCTTTGTATTTAGAATAATGTCAAAATCTGAGCCTTTTCCTCCTCTTTGGAATTAGTATTGTTTTTTTGCTTCTTGAATGAACAGTTACTTTGTTTCTGTACCATGCTGTCACTTGCATGGATGGCTCTGAATTTAAAAATTGAAATGTTTGTAAACTAAGTATCAGCTGCTATGAAAAGAATAGTGATGTCATTAATAGTACAAGCTCTGCAAGGTCACACGTGGCTCTGAAACTGTGGAAAGTTTTTCAAGAAATGAAAATGGAAGTTAAAAATGTAGGTCTGAAATCTTACACTGTCAGTGTGCTTTGTACTGTGCCTATATATCGAAGCAAGTAGGTACTCTGCTTGGATGAGAACTCTGTAGATTCATGGAATCATTAAGGTTGGAAAAGACCACTAAGATCATCTAGTACAACCATCATTCCATCTCCACTATGCCCACTAAACCATGTTCCTTAGTGACACATTTTGTCTACATTTCATGAACACCTACAGGGGCAGTGACTCCACCACTTCCCTGGGCAGCCTGTTCCAGTGCTTTTTGTAATTCCAATAAAACTTCTTGCTTGTTTCTTAGATTTTCCTGTTCAACTTTCTACTTGATGAACTTAGTAGGGTGTGGTTGTTAAAAGATCTCATTGGGTATATTTTTCACTGAAGTTTTGTTTTCACTGCAGCATTAGCTTGCTACTTTCCAGCTCTTTAAGCAAAGCCTGTCAGGGTGTACTCCTGAGCAGAGCTGTTTTGTCAGAAAAAAAACATAAACTCAGTATAAGTTTATCTGAAAACAAACAAACAAACACCTGAAAAACTGATTTGGAGATACACTAATCCATTTGGGCTTCTACTGTTGTGTGCAGTTAAATCTTTTTGTTGTTGTTGTTTCCCTGCAATTTCAGATGTACACATAATCTATTGAATGATCTATAATAATAACCAAAACTACATGTAGTATAAGACTAAAAAGTAGGAGTAGCATTATCCCTTGTATTTTAGTCATAATTTTTCATCTACCTATCTGTGCACCTGTCAGAGAGAAGCCTTACAAAAATCTTTCATTCAAAATGCTGTCTAGTCTTGATTCGGGGATATCAGAATTTGAAATCATGGCTGTATCTTTGCCACAAATAAGGAAGGACTGATGGTGAAGAAAGACATAGGAAACACTCATAAATGTCTGTGCTGGCTTAACCATTATGCAACGTGTTAGACAACCAACAGGAAAGTATAGCTGAGAATAGAAAGAAGATTACTTTGATAATTTGAAAGCTGGTAACTTTGAACTCCTGCTACTGTGCCAGTAATAGGTTCCAAGGTAATAACTGTTTTCAGAATTTCACAGATATCAGTCTTTGCCTACAATGTCTCCGTATGGTGAGCGCACAGAAGATCAGAACAGGCTTTGTTTGTGTGTGGTTGTCCACCATGTCATTGGCAGTGTGCATATTGTCTGCCGCCCAATCTGAGTTAATGTCTGTGTCAACAGAAATGTTTCAGTACACTGCACTGAAAGTGTTGTGGATCACTACCAAGTGCTCTGCTGTGGATGACACTGGCTGGCCTGGCTAAGTTCATGGCAACAGCCATCTACAACTGGGGCTCTCACCATGCCAAGTAGCCTGAATGTTTAATGGCTTGAGATCCATGGGATCATTGTTCTACCCTGGATGCCTGGCAGTTCATCCTTCCATGGGCCTGTTGACTTGGTTTTTACTGCTATGTTCAAAGTCGAACTCTTGTCTCATGATGCAGGTTGCAAACCTGTCCCCAGTTTCCTTACTGCAGTCACATTTGCATGATATTTTCTGCACAACATTTGCAAGATAAAAAGGAAGCAGATGGCAACAGGGTGGCTCTGGGAAAACTGGTGGAACCACTCATACCTTCTCACCAGCTGTAGTTCATTTATTTACCCACAGGAATAGGGCAACCAGTAGTGAAGGAAGCCCTAGCTATTTATTTTATGGAAAATCTTCAAAGCTATTATCTGTAATTTGAAATTGTACACAGTCAAGCTTCAAGAAATAAAGCTTCTATTTCCTTGATATAATTCAGTGCTCCCCTCCATTGTCCTTTTCTTTTGGAGCTGCAGGTTCTGGCATCCCAGCATCTTGAGATTCTGTCTGCAGAAATCTTGACACTTAGTGACACCTCTATCATTTCATAAGCAGCTCTACCTCTGGTTGACATCAAAACATTGTCAACTCTTTTCTGTCCAGGGTTTTAATATATCAAGGGAAACACAGTAATTTTGTGCTGTCGCAGTTACAACAAATGAATCCATAGGAGATGCTGAATTCTTGGAAATGAAAGCATCCAAAGGAGAACCAGCGTAAGAGCTTCCCATTTTGGAACATGGATAGCATTTATTGTCCCTACCATATGAGCCAAGGATGGCAAAGCACATAGAATCTGGCTGAGTGCCCAGAAATAGGTAAGAACCAAAAAGCGATAGATAAAAACAAAAAAAAGAAAAAATCCTGGGTGTCATTCATGTGGATCAAGTCAGTGCAGTCCTTATTGGTGATAAATCATGTAATCTTCTTGGTGGTCTCTTTTTTTGTGGAGATCTAGATGATTCTTTCTTAAGTAACAATCTGGCCTCAAAAAAAACATGATTGAAACATCCAGGTTCAATGCCCTTTTATTCATTATGGGTGCATTCACTGTACTGTTGGCTTGACACTACCTACAACACCACAGGCTCATTAACATTGTCTCTCTTGGAGACTGTCTTCACAACACATGTCACAGACTTAAATGTCAATGGGAAGAAATGGAGTTATGGAGACAGGCTGCTCATGATATGGTGATTGGAACTAGATGACCTTTAAGGTCCCTTCCAACTCAAGTCATTCTGTGATTCTATGATTTTATAGAAGTGTCCACAGCACTGCCCTGCAGCTCAGATAGGAATGAATGTTCCAAGCCATGGCCTTGCTTTTGCAAGCAAAGCTTAAAAAAAAGTCTGATGCAAAGCTAGAATCTTATAGAACATTTGTTATGGGAAATAAACTGAACTGAAAGGTCCAAAGACCAAAAAAAATCTTAACTAAACTCGTTTGAAGAGATCTCTCAAGTACAGAACTCCAAATGTGTGTTTTAAGCAATTCTAATGACTTTCCTGGGACAGGGACGTTAGCAGATGAACAGAGAGAGAGTAAGAAAGCAGTGGGGTGGACAGACACTAGAATGGATTGAAACAAGCAGAGCGATTATGTGCTAATTCAGTGTCCACATAGTGGCTCTGGTGTTTTCATGTGCCACTGGTAGCCCTACAGATTTAGTGCATCATCCAGCCGTAACCAATAAGTGCAGAACCTCCTTTGGGAGTTTTAAGTTTTTGGCTAATTTACCTCACTGTTAAGAAAAATGTGCCAAATTTCCAATTTCATTTTGTGTGGGTGAAGCTTGTAGTCATTAATTCTTGTTACGCTTTTTTCCACTGGGTGAAAGATCTCTATTTACTCCTCATTATCACACGTTGTTATCAATTCAACTCTCCATCATCTCTCTGCTAAGCAGAACAGATTCAGTTCTTCAGGTCTCCCATAGGAATTTGTGTACTTCAGGACTCTCTCTATTTTTATAACATTTTTTCTGTTGTTGCTGTTTTTCCCAGACTAGCTAATATATCTGGATATAGTGTTCCTCTCTTGGTCTTAAATATGAGATATATAGAAGTTACAGATAAATAAACAAACAAGTGATCTCTCTTTCTCCTTTATCATTAGATGATTTAAAATCCAGATAGTATACTATCTATGCCATTCATTTCGGAGATCCTTCTGAATGACTTCTGCATTACAATGCCTAAATCCTTTTCATCATATTTTCTCTTTCTCTTGTTATTTGGTTTTCACCCCACTTCCTAGGTTGACGTTTGAATTAAATGAGTTTTCTTTTAACTTGTTTGGATGGGTGCAAATTGGCCACGGATACAGATTGTTCCATATGATAGCCTCAGTCTCACAGTTATATATCATTCAGGCAAAGATTTAAGGCACCTGCAAACTATATATTGATTTTAAATGACAGAATTAACAATAGCAAGAGAAATTGTGCAGGTGCAAGAGCAAGTGTAAGGGCAAGGAAACATATAGTTCCCTCTTTCTGCTTCATTAGAGGGTGTACATCTGTGCTTGACAGGGAGTTGTGAAAGACTAAAGCAAAGCAGTCAGCTCAGGTTTCTCTGCAGTTGTACCCAGATTAATGCTAACATCCGTTCAGGAAGCATTCTTCTGCCTCTTTTCCCCTCTCCAATCTTTTACCATGTCTTGGAAAAGTCCAATAATTTTCACACAAATAAGGTACTATGTTAGTCACAATAAATATACTGGTGTCATTAACAGGAAAAGAAAAAAAATCGAAGATTGTACTAGAATTTTTTAATGTACTGTAGGAAAGGAAAATCCTTGACAGAGTCAGTTCTTGAAGTGACAGGATAAGGTATTCATTAGAATGGTTATAAGGCTCTGCTAAGTTGCATGTTTATGAGGATATGTGAGTCAAAACATTGTCTTTAACTCAGTAACTCAATGTAAAATAAAATAAAAAAATAGAGAAAAAACAAAGGTAATTTATGTCATATTGGGAACTATTTCATTTTCATGTTCTTATTTTTTCTGGGAGGAAATCCTGGTGATTATTGCTGTCTTTTCATGCTGTCACAATTGTATTCTAATGGCTGCACTGCAGTATGAGTTTTCCTGCCTACGTATGCTCAGCAGCAAAGACAGAACAGCCCCCATCCACAGCCGAAACACTCTCCCAACCAACATGATGCATGTATTTACAGCAGAATTTCATTCAAAGCAAAGAAGCAAGCTTATAACACTGAATCTCATTTTCTCATATCTCTTGGAGAGCATAATGCTCCAGTGCCCCCAGTTTGAGGAAAACACATTTCAAAGATTTTCCAGAAGAGATCAACTGACATGTCTAAATGTACCATTGAATAATGGAGTAGTTATGTCAGTTCAGCTGCAAACAAATAAGTAATAAGCTTTGGAGACAGACACTAGGCTCATGGAATTGCATTAACAAATACAAATTGTTTTCTATGTAGACCAAAGTTTCCTTGCATGGATTTATGTCAGGTCTTAAATGCTTCTTTAGGACCCTTTGCTTTCAAGGGAGATGAAAGAAAAGAGAAAATCTCTTTGGCACTTCTGGGTTCTGCATGCACTTAGCATGTACTTCCAAATTTTTTCTTTACTTTAGTGTCACTTATATCAACTCCAGCTGGACCAGGGTACCATGGAGAGAATAATTTTTGCTTCTAAGACCTCTTGCTCTCACCAGGATGGAACATAAAACACCGCAGTACAGTGTCAATAATTAACCTTGTCCATGTAATATCCTTAGACAGGTATGACTGTGACGATACTGCCATTATGATATGGAAGTTGAATAAAATACATGAAGAGTTGACATGAAAAAGGACTGTGAGCCTTAACAGTTGTTTTGTGTGTGCTTTTTTGTTTTCTGGCTGTACTAGCTGGGCAGTGAAAGACACCATGCTTTGCTGAAAACCTTGGCTTTCTTATAGCTATCTACTTTGCGATGAAAGATCATAATTACTTTGTAGAGAATTTGTTACCTGATTTGAATATGGATGATTGTTGCCAGTATTTCATCCATTTGAGAGAACAGCTCACTGCTAGACTAATTTCAAACCAGCTATAGGATATCTTGAAAGGTGTAACTGACTACAGATTATAATTAGGTTTGTCTGAAAGTTGCTAATAAGGTGTGTTTAATGTGTACTAAAATCACTAGTGAATTGCACAGAATTTAATAAACTCAAAAATTATTTACTTGAAAGCATGTCTAGTTAGGTTTAATACTGTCTGTTAAAATTCTCTTTAATTTCCCTCACAGTTTTCTACTCACAGTAAATATTTTTGCAATTTTTATACAGCAAAATTTGGATTTTTTCTTATTTGCACCTAGTAGGCAGACAGAGGAAATGGAAGTAAGTGTTAAGAATGATAATTGAGAGAGCATTTCTGAAATAACTCAAGCTATTGACCTGCAGTATGGAAAAAGTTTGAGGAGAGAAATGCTTTGTTTGTATTTCAGAGTTAAAACAGGGATTAGAATTATTTTGCATTAAATCTTTGATTTTGATTCGCACTGTCTACATGACCTTGAAAAACTGCTGCAAGATACAGAAGTTGAGTGGACAATGACAGCATTGTCTTGCTCCAGCATCAGTGAGACTGGCCTCCATTTTCTGAGACGACGTGTCACAGGAGAACTCAGCTGAGGTCCTTGAACTCTCTAGAGCCTACTGGGATAAAGATCCTTGTTCTATTAGGAGGTATTGCTTACTTGCTGTGTGAATGAAGAACAGGTTGCTTTTTCAGCAATAGATCAGCCAGAAAATAATCAAAGAAAAGTCCTCCAGAAATAATATCACCCTCCAGTAAATAACATCTAACACTGCAGAATAAATGTCCATAAACAAATTTGCATACCTACAGCTGTCAGGTGCTGCAAGATCCATGAAACATTCAGAAGTGGTGAGTAAGATGATGTACCTTGAATACCATTTAATACAGCATTCCTGATAATAATATTAACACTCTCACTTCATGACTAAGTTCTTATCATCTTATACCTAGTTATAATAAACAGTAGTTGCTTTAGAAGTCATGTATAGATCTCAGTTTGCTTTTATATGTACTTTTTTAATACATCTGAGCATGATGTCCATGATAGATTGGAGATACAATTTAAGGGCATCCTAATCTTTCAGCTGGGGCAGAAAGACTGTACCAATCTTTCAGATTCTTTAAAACAAGTAATCCTTGTATTATGAGTTTGGAAAGTATCAATAAATGAAAGAATAATAATAATATTTGATGTAGAGAACCAATAAATGGTTCATAAAGTGCAGAAAATAAAATAAATGGTACATAAAGTCCAGAAGTATTTAAGAGTTTCCAGATAGCCTCTGATATTTCCTAGAGCTATTATTTTCTATTAGTGAGAGCACATCCTCTGTTGCACTGTAGAGGGTATCACACCTTTCTGTTCATCATCCAGAAAGTCTATTTAAGCTTAATTCAACCATATTGAAATTGTAGGAGGGTTCTAAAGAAATTATTTGGGAGCACTTTTTCACCTCCCATTTATCCACATAATCCTTGTGGCATTTTTTCCAAANTGACTAAGTTCTTATCATCTTATACCTAGTTATAATAAACAGTAGTTGCTTTAGAAGTCATGTATAGATCTCAGTTTGCTTTTATATGTACTTTTTTAATACATCTGAGCATGATGTCCATGATAGATTGGAGATACAATTTAAGGGCATCCTAATCTTTCAGCTGGGGCAGAAAGACTGTACCAATCTTTCAGATTCTTTAAAACAAGTAATCCTTGTATTATGAGTTTGGAAAGTATCAATAAATGAAAGAATAATAATAATATTTGATGTAGAGAACCAATAAATGGTTCATAAAGTCCAGAAAATAAAATAAATGGTACATAAAGTCCAGAAGTATTTAAGAGTTTCCAGATAGCCTCTGATATTTCCTAGAGCTATTATTTTCTATTAGTGAGAGCACATCCTCTGTTGCACTGTAGAGGGTATCACACCTTTCTGTTCATCATCCAGAAAGTCTATTTAAGCTTAATTCAACCATATTGAAATTGTAGGAGGGTTCTAAAGAAATTATTTGGGAGCACTTTTTCACCTCCCATTTATCCACATAATCCTTGTGGCATTTTTTCCAAATAAAAGATCACCTGCTGCAAGGATCTGCCAGTTCCCAGGGAGACTGTATTGTGGTTTAACCTGGCAGGTGGCTCACCACCACACAATCATTTGCTCACACTCCTGCTCCTTCCCAGTAGAACTGGGGAGAGTCAGAAAAATTAGAATTTGTGGGTTGAGATCAAACTATTTACTAAGGTAGAGAAAAGGATAATAACAAGTGACACACAAGCAATGGCTCACCATGCCCTGTCCGATGCCCAGCTCACCACCCAAGCAATAGAGGAGATGAGTGATGAACTCTCACCTCCATCAAACTCCTTCCACACGCTGTTATATGATATGGAATGTTTTTTTGTCCAGTTTAGGTCAGCTGTCCTAATTCTGTTCTCTTCCAGCTCCTTGGGCCCTTCACTGTGAGTGACATTGGCTCTGTATAACACTGCTTCGCAGCAACTGAAAATATCAGTGCATTACAACATTCTTTTTCTCCTAAAACCAAAACATAGCATCATATGCAACACTCTGAAGAAAGCAGCTCTGTTTCAGCTGAAACTGAGATGGGTTGAAAGAAGGATTAGCAGTCAGGGGAAAAAAAAGCTCTACAAAAGTTATATCTGCAGTGTTTGTATCCTTGGCTATTTTCTGTCCAGTGCTTATTTTCACGGCTACTACTCTCATTCAGTAAGAAGAGAAAAAAATATGATGGATTTCTTTTAATAAAATGATTGGAACATGCATGGACTTCTCAAATTTTTGAATGTTGTTCTCAATAGTGAGAAATTTGTTTTAAGATAACAAAAGTTTTCTGCAAAGTTAAGCAGAAAATAATGCAGTTAGATCCACTGGCTGAATCTTAATATTTTGATCTGAATCCTTTCCATGTGAATAATGAATCAAAATGCAAACAAGACGTATGGATGTTGGCAACAAAAGCCTCAATGCATCTGCAGTCTTCAGGCGGTCAACAGAGCACAACTTTTTCTGATCGAGTGTATCTGTGGAAAGAAATTTTCTTCCAAACAGAAAATGAAGGAAGGCTTAGAATTAACTTGTATAAGCTGTGAAAATGGGGGGTGGGAGCCACGTCTTAAAGCATGCATGCATCCAAGGAAAAATGTAATTTGAGAATTCTCTCATCTCAGGTGAAATCCTCCTGCTGTTTTCTCACTCACCCTCACCAATAACTGGAGTGACATGATCCCACTTCTGCTGGTTCCCAGCTGATCTAGTGCAGGAGCACTGACTGTCTGCGCAGAGTGCTATCATAGTGACCCAGTAATCACAGGCAAATATAAGAACTGCTCTGTATACAATGATTCACCAGACTTAACCTGTTCATTTATGCAGCCTGTGAGCTACACAACACTACATGGTCTATTAAAATAAATGTAGGAACAGGAATAAAAAAATGGCCCAGAGTCTTCAAAATATCAAAAGGTGAAGAAGAAAGCTGATAAAGGGCATGGCTGCATTTACACAGCTCTGATTCTACTGGAAACCACCTTTTCCCATCTTGCATGTCACTACATGACTTAATTTCCTTTACAACTCCTTTAACATCTTATTTCTGATCACAGAAGCAGACCTATTAGTTATGACTCTCCAAGTCTGAAATTATTTTCAGCTGACAGGATTTCCTGAATCTAACATGGTTTTCCACTTAGGAACACTTTATAGATCTCTCTTCCAGCCTTCTCCAGTTCTCTTGATTTTGGCATAGAGTTTGACAGATTTATTACCTGCAACGTAAAGGACTTCCATTCATTTATCTTGAGTAGAGATCTTATAATTTCAATTAAAATTGAATTCTGCTTGTTGTCTCCATTCAAAAAACTCCTAGGCATACCTGCAGAACTTCTTTCTCTCTCTTTTTTTTTTTTCCTTTTTCTTTTTTCTGGAGGATGCTCATAGTGAGAAAGATTTCTCTCTTCAATGCTAGTAAACAGCCAAAATACTGAAATAATATATTGAACTAATGTGAAGTAATAGGGTGGAAAAATTGAATTGCAGCATGAAAAATTTCTTTCTCTCACAGCCAGTGAGGAATGCAATTGTGCAGTGGGATGGTCATTTCTTACAGCTTCCTAATTACCAGGTCTGATTCAGAGCAGCTTGAAACTACTTGAAGAGCCTTTTATCTGATTCATCTGATACACAGCAGCTTGAAAAAAGAATATTTGCTCCTGAAACCCAAGTAAGAACATCAGCCCAACATTGAACTGAGGGTGAAATTTTCATCCAGTGTATCTAGGTTACATAAAACCACCAACACATATCTTAATATAACATAGTGCTGTCTTTCACTCTCTTAAACTCTGGGAAAGCTGTTAAGGAATCTTAAAAATTAAAGAAAAACTAGAAAGAAAGACAACAGAACACAGGCCTGAATATTTCATCCATGGGACACCACTGCAAAAATTCCCAGTATCTTCTCCATATTGAAAGCGGATCCATTTCTCTATCAACAGCACCATCTCTCTTATTGGATGTATGAAATGGTGAAAGATTGGAAATCTTCTAAACAGAACTGTGATATTTCAAGGTTAGAAGGGAATGACTGCTGGAAAAACCTCATCATTAAGATATTTACACACTGAAAAACATTTGTCTATGACGAACTACAATTATGTAACTGATTACTCAGATGTCAACTGAGACCAGGGGACATTGTGGAGATAAGAATGCCATCATACCAGGAACTCTGCTAGCAGCAGTGTGCTCTATGCCAAAACCAATGAAAAGGAAAAAGGGAAAATAAAGGCATCCCAAAGTGACATATCTTCCCTATAACTGTAGTAAACATACTGGCATCACAGTTCTCCTATTGCTTCCTAACACTTTCTCCGCTTTGAATGAATTGACTTTGTATTTGCTTTCCATTCTTTTCTACCAACTTTATTATTAATTTATTAACATTTATCAATATTTAAGTTTATTAATTATTGATGTTTTTTAATTGTATTTTCTCAGTGGAAAATTACAGTAGATTAACATTCCAGTTGAACACATGCCAAATAAATTCTGTGAAAGGAATGTCAAGCCCAAAGAAGAGGATGTTTGAAAACAACTGCTAAAAATGTATTTAGCATTAGAATCATAAAATGCATAAATTCTTCATTTGTTACAGAATTCACTCATAAAAAGCAATTCCTTTGATCAAATTTTGACTTTGATGGAGTCCACATAGTAGTCTCAATGCTTTTCATGTAGTGATCAAGCACAGTTCAAATGTCCAATACTGCAATAAGCTACTTGTGAACAGCTTACTAAGTAGTTCCTTTGCAAGATTGTACACATTCTTCTGAGAGAAAAAAAAGAAAAAAAATGCAGGACATTTCCTAGTTTACAAATTTTAAATCATTCTCTTCTGTGTTCTAAAGGCTCTAAAACACAAACCATATTGATAACTGCACTTTTTCCTTTCATATTTTTACTTCAGTTATATGCATCCTTCAGCTTTATTCATTAAATTCTTGAGTTGTGACAGTATTACCCCATATCAGCTCCAGACATTGACAGTCATTTTTTGTGAATGTATGTAGACTTTTCCCTGACAAAGTAATATGACTAAGTCCAGCATGGAAGCGTTGCTTCAAGCTCCCTGAATAGTCAGCAAGAGATGAGAAGGAACAAACTTCATTTTTCAGTGCTTTTTCCTAAATATCTTTGTCAACTCTTCCAAGGAGTACAATACGTGATGTGAAAGAATTATGTTATGGTCAATGGGAGATGAGTCAATGTTACCAGTTACTTAAATCCTAAATGGTTCCTATTTTCTGCCAGTATGAGTTAAACTGGATCCATGGACTTAATTCTTCTTTTCACAGTGATGGTAAGTGTAAATGAAGCAGATGTGGTAGGATGCTCTACAGATTGGATTCTCTGAAGAGTTAATCAATATAGCCCATTTCAGCAAAATATTTAAGCAATGAAATGTTTTGTATGCCTACTTGCATAGAAGCTGGCAGAACTGAAACCCACATCCTAATAATGTTTCTACTTATTCCCCTCTGTAGGCAACCTTTTAAAGAAAATAAAAGATTCAAAGCAACCTCAAGATATGTGCACAGACATCCTCTCTCCCTAGTGACTCGATTTATTTTTTAAACTATAGTAAACTGAAAATCATAGTGAGCAGTCTGTACGAGGAAAAGAAGGTGAACAGAGCCAGGAGACCCTTCAAGACAGCCTCAAGAAACATGTGATGAGAAATCTGAGCAAGAGACAGGACTTGCCTAGACAAATCTTTAGTCTTTGAAGTTGTGACCCTATGACATTCCTATGCCTCTCAATCATGCCCATTTTCTTTTAAATTCTGGTTTGTGCTCCCTTTTCCTTTCCTACTCCCTACTTCCCTGAAACAAAACCCTGCAATTGAATTTTTATAACTATATAGAGAGTAATCAATAGTTTCTGAAATTTAATACAGCACTTTGTTAAGTTTGCACATGGAACAACAATTCCATGGGGCCAAATGCTGGGCCCAGGGCTCCTTGCCTCCTTCAGGAATGAGTGGGGGAAATTTTCCTTTCATACTAATGTGTTATGTAGCAAAGGAGGTCAGTAGTCATAGGCTTTATGTTGATTAGTAAGTAAAGACACGTTGTTGGAAAGTATTATTAGTTGGGGCATTTTAACCCTACCAAGAAGTGAGGAAACTAGAATACCTATTTACTGGATGGCTTTCACTAGAAATGCACTAATGCCTGGAAGAAGCACATCATTCCTAGTCCAAGCAATGCTTTAAAATGCACTCATTTATATTTAATTCTACAGAATAAATACCCTATTGCCGCTGCCCACCTCAGCCAAGCCCCAGCTGCCCGGAAGGCTGTGTGAGAGTGTTGATCACCTCTCCCACTCTCCAGAAGTTCTTATCACAAAGCACTTTACTGCAAACACACTGTCTCCATCGCACAAGATGCAATAGTGTGAGCCTCAGTGATAGCAAACAGGAGGTTGTAGAAGATATGGACTGACAGGTAACTGGAGGGGAGGTGCTGGCTGGCGTAAAGATGGCACATAGGTTGAAGAAGACACTGAATGAGAAGAATAAAAGTGGCAGATCTGAAGCAAGCTTGTTCATGATTAATGTTGAAAGTGTCTCTCATCGTGAAGCACCCAGCCCTTCTTCTCGTGCATGCTATGCTCCTTCCTTGCCTGCTCTGTTTAGCAATGAAGCCACTGACCTTCTGTTGTCCTCAAGATGCTACTAAGGAATGAGCATAGGTTGTGTTGTTTCCAACTCCTGAAATGCTGGCTGTTATCTTGATATTAACTATTTTGGGTTCATTTGATTTTAAAAGTCTCTCTCTGGAGTCAAGGAATCAATGAAAGACAATAAAATATATCAGAAGTTTCAATTATAAGACTAGTCTGAAACAGCAAGAACTGAAAATCCAGTATAAGCAATAGGGAAAAAAGTCAAAAGGAAAACATCCTTTCCTCATTCACAACCTGATCTATGATAGTGGATAGTGGCTTTCTGACACCTAATGGTTTATTCTGCACAGTTTACACCATTTTGGAATTCCTTGTGCTCTTATCCTTGTACTTCAACTGCTGAAGACAGAGTCCACAAGACCAGTTTAATAAGTTCCCAGATCCTGCTGTTTGTTTGTTGTTGTTGTTTGTTTTTGGATTTTTTTGTTGTTGTTTTTAATTTTTTTTTTTTTTTTCTGATTTTTAGCTTTGGATTTGTTTGTGGGGAGTCACAAAGAACATCAAATGGATATCTCAGACATTTTAAGTAAAATATTAAGGAGGCAAACAATGTCTACGATTAAAATATATTATCCCTGTGAGTTGAGGGAATATAGGACAACAATCAAAACAAAACAAAACAACGCTCTTAACATGCTACAGAGCTCTCATGTAAATGTAAAAAAGAAACGTTTCCATTATGTAAGCTAGAGCTAGCAAAAAATGCCAGAGAATGGATGTACCCAGCAGAAATCCAATTTTGTTCTCATCGTTGCTTGTTCACCAGGAGGTGGGGCTGTTAAGCATCGAATTTATTTTTTACTGTACTAAAAAGCTGATGGTAACATGAAAAATGTCTTTCTCTGTCCCTCCAAAACTCATGGTGAAAGTGTGAGTAAAAAGTAGGATCTTTCTGGATTTTTTATGAACTGATTTCATTTCCTTTTACAAAAATGAAAATAACTTTAAGATGATTGAGCAATGGTTTAAATGAACTTCCTGGAGTGAATTAAGTACCAATAGCTAATTAAAACATACATTAATTTGGGAAACTCAGGAGGTTTGCAATTATTACTATTCTCAAGTTTCTATTGAATCTATTGCTAGGAGAGCTGTGCAAATCTGCTGTAAGAATTAAGTCACAAAAAGAAATCACAAGCCCCTGCAAAGTGGCTAATTGCATAATAAAAAGATAACTACACTTTAAGGTCACTTGATTCCAATTCTAACAAACAAAGAGGGGTGAAAGCAGCATTTCTGCTGCTGAATAAAGTGCTTATTTCTGGTGCTTCCTTGGTTTCTGCTTTCGGTATCTGTAAGAGAGATATTGTGTACCCCATGGGGTGGGAAGTTGCAGGCAAAGGAAGGGAATGTGTGGCACAGCAGGGAAATAGGTGGAAACACGAACCCTTGCCTTCTGCATTAGTTGTTGAGAGAAGGTGGTACAGTATCAGTTCCATGTGCTTCTTTACAGTGTCAGAATTATACTGTAAGCTTTGAAGACTCACTCTTCTATTTCATAAAAAATGTATGATGGGCTTATAATTACTGGTCTCAGACTTGAAGCTGGAAGTATTTGAGAGGATTCTAGTTCCCATCATGCAATGTTGTAAGTTAATATGGCAACAAACACATATGGTTATCACACTGTGTTTATCTGAACCTAAACCTGCATAGAAAGGATTTCTGGTTGAAATCATCAGAGATTGTCAGTTCTTTTCACATCTACATAAATTTCCTGGGTACAGCAAGCTGAAGTCCATCCAATGAATTTTAACAGATTTCCATTTAAGCATGGGAAGAACTCTTTCCTGGCTGTAGGACTTAAGTGGATCTCTTTAAACTAGCCACATTATCAATGACCCTAACCTGATCACAGTTCCAAAGTTGTGGTCAGGAGTTAACTAGCTGAAAGTGGATCATCAAGACATCCACATTTACCAGGGAGGGTACAGCCACTAGGCAAGGAAAGTCAAGAATTATTTCTGGCCACTGTTGCTGTTGAATTCAGGACTAATGACTGATCATTGTGTCCTGCAGCAGTCACAGCTTTTGCCAGCTCATCCAAATGCTTCCTCCCACTCACAACACAGCACTTTCCTCCTAAATGACTCATGCAGTGTTCACTTCCAACCACAGCCCAGTGGCTGCTAGGCGCTAGGAATACAGAGTAACTAAAATTGGTCTTTGGGTGTCATAGCAAGTTGTAACCACAACATATGGAGGCCAATGAAGCCCCTAATGTTTCTTGGTCTCTCCTGTGGCTTCATCTAGGTACTGTGTGTTATGGTTTTATGATTTTTGTAGTATTATTGATATTCCACATCATAACATCATGTGGTGTATTGGGAGTTAAAGAGTTAATGCTCCAGCTCCGTGGATCATCGATAGTTCTGGGTGTACCTGTCTCAGAAGAGAAGAACTACATTCCCCTGAGGACTTTGCGATGCTTTGCATTTTACATATTTATGCTCAGAGGGAAAGATAAAAACTGTCTGCGGTCACGGGACTCTCTCTTCCCTTCGGGATCGAGCTCGGCAGTGGGTGTTTGTTGCAGCCGTCCCCCTTCAGCGTTAGCATAAGGCCTTCGGTTTATCGGACACTCTCTCTCTATTGCTCATTTTATTTGATTCATTAGCCTCAATTCCAATTATATTGTATTATATTGTGTTATTTTGCTTTCTGATATCTTATTTAGTAAATTAGCTTTCCTCTTCAGATCGTTGCCGCTGTTTTGTTCCTAGGCCCATCTCCCTTCTCCTTTTCTTCCCTTTTCCCCTTCCCCGGGGTGTGGGCCCATGGGTCCCCTGCCTCAATTGTCACGGTACTGGGTCAAATTGTCCCGCAAACCGTTGACACTGAGTGAGGTAGAAAATCATGAGTAAGAGGAATTCTGTTGTAGCCAGATGCTTTATGCTATCTGAATCTAATGAGTTTGTAGGTTTTTGTAGTATACTTGTAATCTGAAGGTTCAGAAATAGATTAGGTATTAAAAGAAGTGAG
This sequence comes from Odontophorus gujanensis, assembly GCA_013399175.1. Taxonomy (NCBI): domain Eukaryota; kingdom Metazoa; phylum Chordata; class Aves; order Galliformes; family Odontophoridae; genus Odontophorus; species Odontophorus gujanensis. The sequence goes on along the minus strand of VXAB01002399.1, from coordinate 144,551 downwards.
AGTCTGAGATGTCCTTATGTCAAAGGGTTCCAAGAGGTGCACTCCCACAGAGGGATGGAACATGAATTCAAGTCCTCTCAGGTATAAGATACTTGGTGGAAATGCTTTAAGCACAGAATCATTAATTAATAGATAAAATACCTTGTCATTTCCACACTCTGCTTTCTGATTAGATTTTGAAATGATTCAACATTCCAGGAGATTTTAAAGTAATAGCAGCTTTTGAGGTGTATATTTTGGACTTATGCCTTTTGCTGAGGACTTCAAATTGTTGATGTCTCAATAACATGAAAGATATCTTGGCAGACCTTGACAAGAAAAATGTAAAGCCATCTTTTCAGAGATATTCGATTCTTACTGTAAATCACTTGGACCAGTAGGAGCATAAATTCATAAGGTATTTTGAGGAGGAAACTTACTGTAGTGCAATATAAAAGTGTAGATGGGATCTTACAGTGGATACAGTGAAGCCAAAATTTCATCCTGCATCACTACTTACTTTAGATTTCTTGCATATAGCACATACTAAAACAACTATTTTGGGCTTTTCTACTCCTATTTGAAACACAGCAAAATGACTCAGCCATGTATGATTTTCGTTTGTCTGTTTTTTCTCTTTGATTTTGCTCATGGTCAAAGAAGAAACACCCAATGTCTCCAGTTTTCACTTCCAGAACCTGTTTTACTTTCCATAATTTTTTATTTTTTTTTTTTCCCTTAACTAACAGCAACTTTCTAGTCCTGAATCTTTGCTTTACCTCTGGCTGAAATTTCACACTCATTTAATATTAACATTTGAACCGGGAACATTAAAGCTGAACTGTCAGGTAGTTTGAGGCTACAATTTAACATGCGATTAAGCAGACTCATTCTGGTAGGTAATGTCTTGCAGTATTTCTACTGTCAGTACTCTATATACTCTTCTCTTACTTAAAAGTTACTTGCTGCTTAAATAATTCACTACAGTTTATACAAGACGTTCCAATGTTCTGTTTGTTTTCTGTTTTCTTTTTTTTTCCACACAGACATAGCTGAACTGGTTGGAGAATCTTGGGACAGAATTCCTGTTTCTTCTGCATTTCACGTGACTGAGGAAATTAACAGGTAAAACAATATTGCAGTTAATCTCATTCAAGCAAGAGAGCTTTTATCAGTAAGACAAAAACTATTATTTGCATTCCTACGCTAATTTGAATTCATCATAAAAAAGAAGAAAACACAGTTTTTCATATTTTGAACCCTCATCTGACTTCTCTGATCCCTTTCTGTATCCCATAAAAGATAGTTTGAGAAGATGGCAAGGGAATACAGAGATAAAATCCACAGTACAACATTTGTATTTTTGTTTGTTTTATTGCTGTTGATCTTTCAATTTCTACTGCATATAAAGATTTATGATCTTTTATCATCACTGAGTTTGGTCCCCACAGTGAGGGGTTATAATATTGTAAATTGTAACACCTTTGTCTCACTAATGAAATGTGTCAGTTTACAACCATAAATTCCCAGCTCTGATGGTTCTATTGTTTCCTTCCGTGTAGAAACATTTTCAAGCAGATGTCATGAAACAGGGGGACAAGTTTTGATCAGGATGGCATTGTATTCTTTGTGAACAAAAAGTACCAACCTCTTTCAATCAAATTCTGTTCTTAGAAATTGATTATAAAAACAATTCTCATTAAATTAAAAAAAAAAATCAAAAAACTCAGCTATTAGTTATGCTCTGTGCAGAAAGCTGTAATAGAAGGGTGACAATCTTAGCCAAGACTAAGAATGTGCCAGACTGTTATTGCAGAACTGTGCACTTTGTGATGACCAAATTTATATTTGAAAACTTCCATAGTTGTTCCCAGTATGGGAAATCTTCACATAACTGGAATCTCTTTCTTGCAGAAGATCATGGAATCATGAAATGATTTGGTTTGGAAGGGACTTCAAAGATCATCTAGTGCCAACCTCCCTGCTGTGGGCAGGGCTGCCGATGGCTAGATCAAATGCTAGATCATAGTTGAGAACATCTCCTTAGGTGGAAAAATTTTTGGCTTGTTTGACGATGAAACGTCCATCTCAGAATCTTTACTGAGCTGAAATGATCATTGAAACAAGTCTTGCTTATATGAAGAAGAAATTAAGAAATGACATTTTTTTTACAACTGTTGCATGGTTTTGTGTTGGTATCAGCAGACTTACCTCGCTCTTGGTATAGTTCTACATAGAGAGAACATAAAAGTATAGTAATATACATCTATATATATGTTCTTGATAGTCTTGTTCTTCCTATAGAGGATGATTAATTTTTAAGTGGGTGATGGGTGTGTGTTGAAATCTTATTAGAACATGACCCATATAACATTGGAGATGTTCATACAGTGTCAGCTGTGTGTTTATCTCTGCCTTTAGCTTTCCCAGGGCACAACAATTTATGAAGTTATCTGTTCAACTTTAAACCTTCAAAATGTTATTCGGAAGTTGTAGAAATGAAGCTACTTTAGTTCACCTGCTGTTATAGGCTGTCTCATTTACGCTGATGCAACTGAGGAGTCATGCCACTTTCCTCTTTAGAGTTTTATTAGATTTACAGAAATAAAAACATGAATTTGGCCGTAGATAGGACTGGATACAAAGCACGCTTATTACCAAATAGATAAAAGCAGCTTTCAGTTTAGTTTTTCTCAGTTAAGCAAACAAAAAAGGAACTTTGCTCTCTATTCTCTGAAAACTTTGATGTATTTTTTCCATTTACACAAGGAGCTTTTTTTTAACTGCTTTACATTTTTTTTTTTCTTTTTCAAGAGTGACAGGAACCTTCAATTCTTTTGAAAGAGCTATAGACCACTAAAACTGCTGAAATAAGAAACAAAATCCAATACGAAAACCTCAAAACCTGAGAGGGAGATGGAGAAAGCTATTCCCACATTATACAATATGGACTTGGGGCTTATAGATAAAAGAGCCTTTCAAAAAGGAAAACATGTTGGGGAGTAAACAGTAGGAATCTTACTTGGGCATCCTGCACTACAAAGCACAGCTCTGTGGTTGTTCAGCCTTTTTCAACCCAAAAAAGACAATCTGCAAAATAATCCATGGTCCCTACTCTCTCTCCAGCCCTATTGATTCTGTTTCATCCACCCCTGGTTGACAGAAGAGCAAGCACAAACACAAACTGTTTCATAACAGCAGCACACTTTATTGTCATAAAGGACAGGAGAAACAAATCAGATGAAGAGAGCTCAGGGGAAAACAGTCAAGGGACCAGGAAACAGTACTCTACTGAACTGCCTTTGTACTGTTCTGGTTCGTAACAGGACATCAGAATTTGTCCGACAGGTTCGTTTCTGCTGCTGAGCTATCTGATTGACTTAAAATCCTCCCCACCCTATTGCTTCTGTAATTTGGTTTTGCTGAATTTAATTTTTCTACTCTCATGTCATTCCCAGACCTGATACTTCTCTTACAATAACATCCTTTTGCATTTCCCTGACTATAAAAGAGACTTAAGACACACTGTGTATTTAAGAAACCCTGCACTGTCAGGGTGGCTGTAAAGGAGCTTAATGATTCTGAAAATCTACTTCCATAAATACCTCGGATTTAGTTTACTCTTTGTGAGACCTCTGGCATTCACATGTTGCTGTTGTCTGTAGGAGAAAATAGTGTTACCAGTGAAAGAGCTTCTAGCAGAGCCTGAAGTCATATGGCAGGTGAGATGGCTGCCCCAGTGCTTTCACACCTGGTCAGCTGCACCGAGGTTTGAATGGGATCAGACTCCCAAACCACATGGAGCTCACGTGTGAGCACAGCTGCTCTGAGCAAGTGAGATGTCTGAATGCATGGCTGGGCTTTCAGTGGTTTAGAAAGGGATAATGTGAGATCAGCATTCAAGATTTTAGAAGATAAAAATATTTTACTCACATATGACAGTTGTGAGCAGAACTTGCAAGACAGAACTTGTAAACTCTGTTGTAAGCTCAATCTGGACGAGGAATTTCTCTGTTCTCCACACAGCAGTAGTTGGCAAGTGTCAAATAGTGTGACCACTTGGTATGTGCATTAATCTGTGCATCTAGCACTACAAAGACTGTGGAGTAAGTTCTTGTGTTTGGATCATGAAGTTGTTGTCTTTACATGGGGAACAGAGACTGATGTTGCACTTAGGGGCAGATAGAGGTTGTAGGAGTTCCCTGTTCATTTCTGCTTCTCAGACCCTGTGACTGTGCTATTCTGATACTGCAGTGGAACCATTTCATAAGACAGGCTTTTTCCTTCAGCTTTATTTTGTGTCTGATTTTTTTTTTTTTTTTTGTGTTCTATGCCCTCATGCAGTATTTTAGAAACCTCTAAGTAGAATAAGATATGCTTTGTCATTCCTCAATAATGTTACTTTCCTTGTTACTTCCTCAAAGGAAATTCCTTATTTCATTTTTTTTCCTTTCCTCATGGGGATTTACTGTTCTGTATTTTGCTGTACAGTAAGAAAATGATTTTTTCTTCCTTTTTTTTTTTTTTGATAAAGATAGAGAATACAGGGAATTAAAACAGAGCAATAAAACATGCTCTCAACGCTAAGTTGATATGGACAGTAGAAGTACTTTACTACCAACAGCATAGCAGCAGATCTTCCATGGTATGGATAGAGCCCTACTTTTCTGTTCTGTACTATTAAAGGAAAATAATTCACAAGGAAGGAATAAATTTGTGGGAATTTTTCTGTATGTGTTTAGATTTGTTTACTTCTTGATATTATCTGGAAAAGCAAAAGAGCTGAAAGATATCCACACAGATATTATGTTTTTATGAAAATAAAGTGTAAAGAATTTTACTTAGCAACATAATCATGCAATATATGTAAATAAAATTCATGCAGACATGACATAAAAAGTTCCTCTGGGTGCTGCTGTGCCCTATAAGGAATGTGTACAAAAGCATGCGGATATTAAAAAGAAATTTCTAAGAGGGAAATAACTTATTTTAGTGCAGAAACAGCTGAGTTTTGAAAATTATGTGACAAGGACAGAACAACTTATTTCTGCTTCCAAAACCATCTTTTATTTCTGCAATCAATACTACAAGATATTTTAATCTATAAAAATGCAATTGGATATGATCACACTGTTTTCTTGCAAACTAAATAAAGCAAAGATTATGTTTATGTCTGCTTGGTGATTAAGAGGTTTCTTCTAACTTTTGTCCAACAAAAGCCTTGACTCAGCTTTTTCTCATGCATCTGATGTCTGCTCATAGAAGTTCCTCTTAGCCTAACTAATTGACCTCTACTGCCTGAGGTGTTTTTCCTGCATTCTGGTCTCATACTTTTCCATTTCTGTCTAATATGATTATGATATGGTTTCCCAAACTGTTATATATAATACTATTGCTTATCATTTGATCTTAATTCTTTTAATATTGCTGGAAACACATAAGACCCTCCACTGGCACATTGCTTTCAGTGAGTAATGACATTGCTAAGAACCACACCAACATACCAATTTTAGCCAAAACTTTTCATATCAATCTCTAAATCATCTCATTGATTATACTCAGGGTCAATTTAGCCCATTTAGAGTTCCCAAGATTTAAAAAACTGTCATAAATTTAAACATTTTAACTTCAGAAATAAACTGAAAAATTAAGGTCAGAGTGCTAAGGAGTTCCTCTCCAACTTTTCTGTAGGCCCCTTTTAGATACTGGAAAACCACAATGAGGTCTCCCCAAAGCCATATTCTCTGTAGGTTAAACAAACCCAGCTTGTTTATAGCTTTATAGGAGAAGTGCTCGAGCCCTCTGATCACCTTCATGGTCCTCCTGTGGACACACTCTCAAGAGGAGGATTTTAGGGATTTCAAATTTTCTTGAGTGGGCAAAATCTCAAAACAAGCTTTCTCACCAGAGTTAGAGGAAAAGTAATAAAGAACTGAATTTCTTCAATAAATCCTAGGAAAGCATTGTGTTTTTCAGGATAGCCTCCTCTATTCTTTGTTGAGCACTGGTGCTGCTCTAACACATAGTCAGGGCTTTTAGAATCTAAAATTCCCTCTGGCAATCAGTCTGTAGGAAACTCTATCCCTAGTGTCCGCTCTTTCCTTTGGAGACTCTTACTATCCCTGGATGATCTTATCATCTCCGTGGCCTCTGAGAGGAGAGACAGCAATTCTTTTCAGGTGGTAAATGAAAAGTAGTCCAGGTACAAAGCTTCTCTGAGCCATACTTATATTCTCTGCTTCCTAAGGCATGTCCCCAGAATCACAGTCTGATTGAAATCATTACATATACTCATAGGAAAGTCTTAAAAGACAATTATATATCCTTCTTTACTGGCATCTTGAAATATCAATTTCTACTAGTATAGGAGAAATAGCAAAATATTGCAGAGATTTTTTAACTGAAACTTGTTTTTGTTTTCATCTTAATGCAAAGAGAAAGAGATGAAATTGTACCAATATTTTCATAATGATGTGCAATTGAGACAGTTAAAACGTTTTCCAGAATAGCAAAGCAGTTGGGAAAGAGATGATTTTAGTGGGGAAAGACCATGATTTAGATATAGTTTCACTACTACTGCATGTACCTGATGTTAGGATGCTAATCTTCCAAGCTTTAGGAATGCCCATTTCTGTCCCCTCATGCCTGGTGATACATGTTTCCCCATGAATACCGCAGAAATCAGCTGTCCTAGTAAGGAAGATGCTCCATATTTTCTGTCGTGAACCAGCCAGGCATCTTCAAAGTTCACTAGATCACTTTTAATAGAGGTGCTGTCTGCCACATTAGAAGTTAAATTTCACTTGTTTTATATATGCTTTTACAATCCCTTATGTATGAAGCAGAACCACATTTTGTTTATTAGTTCTACACAGTCATCCTGTACTGCTTATAGGTACTTACACACCCTTATATACTGATGGATAAAGTAGGAGAGAAATCTGTCAATTTCAGAGCTGGTGGTAAGCCTGTCTCGTAGTGTCTTCTTCTAAGCACCAGACTGTGAACCCTTCTATTGGCAGGGAAGGTTTAGGGGGTAAATACTTTGCAGATTCATTTTCCTACCATGTTCCCTACTTAGATCCCACGTATGCACAGCTATGGCAACAATCTTCATAATACTTAATTCTTCTGCACCTTGAAACTGGGATTTTCAGTCACTGTGATATACCTTGTAGAAGCACATCCATATTCAAACAACTCTGTTGCCTTGTGACTTAATTAAATGTAAAATACCTGCAAAAAAAAATGGGCATCCTCTTCTGTCTGTTACCCATGACTGGAACTGTTATGTGTGTGAGAAATTTTGGAGACAGTGCACAGCGCAGACTGCCAGCCTGCAAGAAAAATATGCTAGATTGGAAAACTCAGACAGAGGCTTCAAGGTTGATTAGATGCCTGACATTTATTGATTGATTGATTTTCATTGGAAGATTCAGAAATATAAATTTAGCTTGTTTAAAACAAGGAAGTTAGCAGCAGATTTAATCAAAGCCAAGAAGCACCCACTGAGGGTGGGCTTTTCTGATGCTACAACTCTCCTTAATCTAAAAAAGAAAAACTAGTAACATCCATGCTTAGAATCCTCCAGACAGTATAATTTTAGACACAAGCCTTGTTAGTCCACAGCAGGAAATGATTAAAAAAAAAAAGAAAGAAAAAATGTATTCTTTTCTTATTAAGTCTTCAGATGCATTCTTGATTTGAACAATGATAGATTAGATACAGAAATTCTACGATGAAAATCTATTGCTTGTTTTGGCCAGGAGCTCAGATTAAATCAATATTTTCTCTTAAAAGTTCACAGCTCTGTGAAATGAAACTTGAGTCCTTTCATATAAATTCAGAGAAATGGAGAAACCCAGTTCAGGAAATGTAGGTTGAATGTAGAGGATGCCATCCAGAGAGACCTTGATAAACTTGAAAAGTGGGTCCATGTGAACTTAATGAGGTTCAATGAAGCAAAGTGCAAAGTTTCGCACTTTTGTCAGGATAATCCCAGATGTGGATACAGACTGGGAGAAGAAATCCTTGATAGTAGCCCTGGTGAGAAGGACATAGGAGGGCCAAATAGATGAAAAACTTAACATGAACTGGCAGTGTGCACTTTCAGACCGTAAGCCAAATGATATTCTGGTTTCCATTAGAAGAGGGGTGGAAAGCAGGGAGAGGGAGGTGGTTGTTCCCTCTACTCTGCCTTTGTGAGGCTCAATCTGGAGTACTATATCCAGGTCTGGGGCCCTTAGCCCAAGCAAGACATGAAGCTGTCAGAGCAGGACCAGAGAAGGGTCACGAAGATGATAAGTTGGTGCACCTCTCCTGCGAGGACAGGGTGAAGGAACTGGGCTTGTTCATTCTGGAGAAGACTTCAGGAGACCTCATTACGATTTTCCAATATTTAAAAGGAGATTATAAATATGAGGGAAATCAACTTTTTAAACTGGTAGATAGTGACAGAACAAGGGAAAATGCTTTTAAATGCTAGGAGGGAAGAATTAGATTAGATATCAGGGGGAAGCTATTCACTGAGAGAGTGGAGAGGTGTTTGAACAAGCTGCTCAGGGAGACAGTGGATCCCACAACCCTGGAGGTGTTCAAGACCAGGTTGGATAAGGCCCTGGGCAGTCTGGTCTTGTACTTGATCTAGCAGCTGAAAACCCTGTCTGTGGCAGGGAGGCTGGAACTTGATCCTTGAGGTCCCTCCCAAATCACATCAGTCTACGATTCTATGAAATGGAGGGGGAGTGATTCACCCATGTCAAAACCATGGCTGGAAAAATAAAAAATAAAAGCAGGTTTTCCAATTCTTAGTGTGTTCCTATGTCAACTTGTCCATGGAAGTTACTATTATAGTAACTATAACTTGTCAGATAGGTGCTTTCTCCTTAAAAAAAATAGATAGATAGATAGATAGATAGATAGATAGATAGATAGATTTTTTTTTAGAAATAGCAAAGAACTGAAGACTATTTCAAAAGACATGACTGATGTTCAAATATTCTGATTTGACAGGGTTTGCAGACTGAACATAGTGCCCTCAGGGATTTTATTTATTATTTTTATTTCGGATTGGAGTAGCCAATTTGTACTCTGTGATTTTTTTTCCAATTCTTATTGAGCTAATTCAATACGTAAGTAAAGTCTCACAGCCAGCAGTATCGTATGGAAGATACGTGTGGGTCAGTAAGCCTGGGTATAAAAAGAAAACAGAGGAAGGAAAGGAAATAAACTGCAACAGCGGGAAGACACATGGCAAGGTTTTAATAAAAAAATTTTGGCTTCCACCCAGTGATATTCAGTGTTCTGAGTAAATACATTTTTTAATCATCATTTCTTTTAAAAAAGGATTTTATTTTTTTTCCCACAGAGGGAAGATATTTAAAAATGTGAAAAAAGGGATCAAAAATTCCTTTCCTCCAGTTTCAACAGAAAATTCAATCTGCTGTTCTAATGACAGACAGCAGTAGTAAAGAATTAGAAGTTTAGTATCAAAAAGCCCAAATGTTTATCTGAGAGCTGTCTGACATTTTGATGGGCATATTCTCATTGCACAAACTCGCTAAAGTAATTTTTATTCTTGAACATTAATATTTGCTTTGAAAATGTTCCTTTTCTTTGAATTTTTACCTACCATCATATAACCAAGATAAGGATGAACAAAAATAGGTAATTAAAACAAACTTCTATTAACTTATTTCAATATAATTTTATTTTAAGAATTTTACTTCTTAATATAAATTGAGTTGCTTCAAGCCAAGCTATCAGTGTGGGCAAACTCTTGCCAAGAGCTTATATCATGATATAAAATTATGAATTATTTTTGTATAAAATATATATTAAAAATTTATGGATACATGGTATACAGTATGCATACCATTATTTTGCAAACAATACATACTTATTAGCATGTACTGAAATACATAAATATAATAAATATGTAATTTTCTGATAATTATTTATTTAGATATTATGTATTTTTTCCTATATTGTGTTTATTAATGTATATATATATGACATTAGCAGACCACCAGGCCTCTTGTGAAAAATATATTCATAAACTTCCTTGTTATAAGGAAAAGTAGTAAGTATAGTTATAACATTATACTTTTGTTATACTTATAGTAAAATATTATACTATAATATTATACATATTATAAGTTTACTTCTAATAAGTATAAGTAATTTGAAACTTTATTCAATTTGGTATAACATTACATTCAAATTCTTGTGTGAAGAAAGTTATTAATGACTGAATTGATTTGAGTTTCCAAGACAACATATTACTGTGAAGGATTAGGTGGAATTTTACAGTGAATTGGTATAAGAATTGCATTAATCATGAATTAAGACCGAAGAAGCATTAGGAGTGAGCCTAAACCTACACAGGAATTAGTAGCCAGGTGCAACCCTTCTGCTTCAGTAGAACATACACAAACAGTTCTACTTACTAGGCACAGACATTGTGCAGCCATTTCTTTTTCTGTCTGGTATGACTCTGAGATAGGGAACCAGCATTAGGTTGCTTTGCATCATTCTGCAACAAAAATGTTTGATTACAATTGGGGGGTTGTGCTAATATAGTTGAAACCAAAAGTGAAATCTTCCTGGAGAGACAGGCTTACTGGTTAAGGGACATTATAAGCTGGGTGTTGGGTCCAGTTTCATTCAGTATCTTTGATGACCATGATGAGGGGATAGTGTCAATTCTCACCCAGTACACCTCTGATGCAAATGTTGTGTTGCCGTTCAGCAGGACCTGGACAGGCTGGAGAGATTGTTAGTAAGAAGTCAGATGAAGTTTAACAAGAGGAAATCTAGAGTCTTGCACCTATGAAGGAATAACTTCATCTATCAGTACAGGTTGGGGGATGACTCGATGAAGAGGAGTTCTGCAGAGAAGGACCTGGGGTTCCTGGTGGGTGACAGGTTGGCCGTGAGCCAGCAGTGAGCCCTGGTGGTCAAGAAGACCAATGAGACCCTGGGGTGCATTAAAAGGAGCATGGCCAGCACGTTAAGGGAGGTAATCCTCCCTCTCTATCCTGGTGAGGCCTCATCTGGAACACTGTATCCAGTTCTGGACTCGTTCATAAAAAAAAATGCAGGGATCTCCTGGAGAGAGTCCAGCAAAGGGCCAGAAAGGTGATAAAGGGCCTGGAGCATCTCCTCTGTGAGGAAAGGCTGAGTGACCTGGCTCTGCTGAGTCTTGAGAAAAGAAGACTCAGAGGTGATCTTATTAATGTTTATAAATATCTTTAGTGTGGGAGACAAAGGGACATGTCCAATCTCTTTTTAGTGGTCTGTGGGGACAGGACAAGAGGAAATAGCCGTAAACTAGACCATAGGAAGTTTCACATCAGTATGTGAAAAAACTTTACTGTGAGGTTGATGGAGAACTGGGACAGGCTGACCAGGTTGTCCTTCTCTGGAGATTTTAAATACCTGTCTGGATGCCTACCTCTGCAGCCTCCTGTAGGGAGCCTGCTTTGGCAGGGGAGTTGGTCTCAATGTTCTCTAGAGGATCCCTCTGATTCCTATAATTCTGTGATTCTGTGATTATCTTCCTTTCTGGTAACATTTCACACTAAATGCTCTTCAGTTTACACTCTGATGTTGTGGGGTTTGAACATTTTAACTCCATTAAGACACAAAGAGGTCCCTTCCAACACCTGCAGTTCTGTGATCCTAGAATTCTGAGAAAGGATGCTGAACTACAAAGGAATGCAATAATCTATGGAAATTAATTTCATTTAGATCCTTTACATCACCTTTGATATCCTGACTATTTATTAGATCAGTTGCATCTCTTAAGTCTTTGTTTTATTCCAAAAATTTTCTTTGCCTCCTGAAACATCATTCTTCCATACCATATTACTTTGTCAGTGTTCTATAGGCAGATATGTGTCTTCATAGAGGGGAGAATAATAATGTTGAAAAAACAGTTGTACAGAGAATAATTGCTAGAAGATTTCATTGTCCAGGTTGCATATTCCAAATCTACAAATAGCAGTAGACTTTTTATATCACCAGAAATCCACTTAGTCCACCTTCCTATTTCTATGATACTTCCTCTCTCATATCTTTTTTCTTTTGGATAAAGTTTCCAAAGCCTCCCACAGACAGCCATATTTGAAATGGGGAATGAGAAGCCATAATAATACTGAGGCTGAGCTCAATTACTGTTATTCAGGAACATGCACATCCTAAAACAGTGCTAGAAAAAGGAATCCAGATCAAAGGGCAGATAACCTTCCTACTTTATTGGATTTCCATCTGATGTGTATAATCTGTCTGCATTGCATCCATTGCAGTGAGTCTCTATCTCTTGACTGAGGCTGGAAAACTCTTATCTTCATAGTATCAGAGGCCTTCTGGGTTTATTGAGGATACTATTACATTTGCAAACTAATTTGTGAAAGATCACTTAAACTTTTACCCAAATATTTAAGGTTTTTGCAATGTAAACCTAGAAATTTACTTTTTTGTAAAGTTTCTATTCAGAGAAAAACTTGCAGCAGCAATTGTCATGGAGATTTAATTTCTTAATCAGGAAAATTTGAAATTGACGTTATTTATTCAACAAATGGTCATATTCACCAAATGCCCATTCACGTAAGAAATATGTTTTTATCCAAGAACTATTCTTGTATTAAACTTTTTTATGTATTATTCACTTTGACAACTCAGGCCAGTGGGATTCTTTCTTACCTGATAGGGACCTAAAATAGACATTTAGCCATTATGTCAGTTTACTGGTCTGGAAGAGAGAACAAGTTAAGGTGTCTTTTATGCAGCAGTGTATCTCCATAGTGATACCTTTTGGTACCAATCTAGTCTTGCACATTAATTAAATCACTCATTTGGGAAATTGGAGGTTGAAGGAAAAGTTTTTGAAGATTGTGAATCTTTTCTCTGGGAAGAACTCATTTTACCTGAGTTCATTTATCTAACAGTCCAGCCTCCTCAAAAATCTGTGGAGAGGAGATAAAGGAGCTAAAGAAGAGAAACATTGAAGAACAATTCACCTTGCTTTCCTCAAACCCATGGAATTACTCAGTTTTTAGAATTTAGCTGTCAGTATACAAATAACATAATCAAATCGAATAATTTAGATTTTTAAGTTAGACATAACCAATCCATAACATGTTTTTTCACCTACCTTTTGGACATTCCTATATGATAAATACATGGAGCTGTGAAATTGCCATTTATTTGCTAAGCAGGCTATGTGCTGGCATACAGGAAAAAGATAATGAACCAGTAGTTAAATTAGAACTATTTAAAAGTGTATTACTGTATCAGCTTTTTACACTTCTGTCATACTTGTTATTCATAGGATCTACTGTCACATTTTTCTTCCAATTACGAGAGAAAGCTAAACACTGACCAGTGAATAAGAGGAGAAATTACTGTTTTACACCAGTCGATTCTTAAAGTAGCCAATGAGCTGAAACATCTAAGAATAAAGTCTCACAGAGATTAAGTTCATAGAGCTTTTAATTAAAAAAGTGTGAATTTTGGATTTTTTTTTCTCTTTGATGTACTGTAATTACTATAAAAATGAAACAATAAAAATAATCTAATTACCAGTCCAATGTTGTCTAATTTATTTTCACAACAAAAATAATACATGAATTTTCATGTATAAGAAGATTGATAGAATTGTTATAAAGCAAATTGAATAATGTAGATTTGAACAATATACTTGAAGTACAAAAGCTCTAGAGAACTGGAAGATGTGTAATATGAAGCCAGCAGATTTTCCAAAGGAGATTCCTGGAACTGCAGAGTAATAATCTGATGTCCAGTAAAAGCTGTAATAAAAGATAGAATTAACGAACAACATGGGGAAATAGTGTGGGTGTGCCAACATAGCCTTTTGAAAAGAATTCATACCTTTTCACATACTGGGATTCTTTGATGAATCAACAAGTTTACGGATTCATTAATATGTTAATTTATTTGTTTTGGACTTCTGAAAGGTATTCATTAAAAAGCAAAAGACAGGCACTGAAGAAATAAAGCAAATCTTACCAAAATTAGACAGTTGTGGTGAAAGATGGCAGTTTCTTTTGTGGTAAAATAATTTGTTAAAGGATAGGAAAAGAGAAATGCAGTAAGCAATCAGACTTGCAGTATAGTGAGGTCAGTAGCAGAGTTCCCCATCTGTCCTGAGGCACGTGTATTTCTACATATTCGTGTATGAATGGGAAAGGATGTAAATAATACTAAATTAATCTTTCTAGTGATACAAAATATTTACATTAGGAAAGATGAGGTAGCTGAGGACTTCAGAAGAATATTACAAAATAATAACAAGGCAATAGATCAACAGATGACATTCAGTAAACTCAAGGAACTACTCAACAGAAACAATCTTTACACAGAAAATGATTTTGCTTGGTTTTGAGTGGACAACTGTCACCCAGGAACAAGACCTGGAATTACAGTATGTAGTTATGGGAAAATATTAGCTTCATGATAAGCAGTGTCAAAAAGGCGAATCAAATATTAAGGAATAACTAAAAAATAAGATAAAGAAATAAAGAAAATAATTTACCATTGTATGTCTACATTATTCTCATCTTCTCTTAAAAATAAATAAATAAATAAAAAGTAGAAATACAGAGAGTTGCAGAGTTTCAGAGAAGAGCAAAAAGCATGATTCCTGTGTAGGAGTCTGTTCTCCTTCAAAAATTATCAACATCTATGGATATTTTGAGGGTGATACATCATAAATCTGTCTTTAGAGTACTTTCTTCCCATTCACAAAAGAAGTATTGGAAATAATGAGAGTTGAAAAGGGTTTCTCTGGTGTTCTGTGATGTGAATAAGGTTTGGTGCATCACTACATGCTAGCTATGCTTCAGCAGTAATTTGTAAGTGCCCAGTTCAGAAGACTGAATGTAAGCACACAGTACTTTTTGAAATAACCCCCTGCTGTATCTGAGGTATCCTCAAGGATCTGCCAGATATACAGCAGGATTGAAGGAATACTCTTCTGGAGTAGGAGCTGGAAATTAGAAAAATACTGATGCATAGCAAATGGCTACACAAGTAAATGTGACTCTGCACGTAAGTCATCCCTTGTGAGATAATGTGACTTAAAACATCAGTGAAACAGCTTTATCTCCCTTCTTACTTCATGAATGAGTTGAATTAAGAGTGTGCATATGGGTTGTCACTTGTGTTATGCTTCTTCTATTTTGTCTAAGCTGACACACTAACCATGTGTCCATATTAGAAAATCACAAAATGAAGTCTAGGTTTATTGTCTCTTATGAAAAAATTTCATCATTTCTCCTCTTTCATTCTTTTTCTAAATACCATCTGATTCTATTTCTCTAATGTGATAAAATGTGCACAATCCATTCATAAGGCAAAAGGGTTATTTTTCTATATCAGTTCTTTAACGAAGCACACAGGCACAAATGTTAGTTTTTTATTTGCTATTAGACACACATCTCAGTAAAATATTGGCTTTAAAGAATCAAACAATAATGAGAACTTCTCTTTAATTAAGTGATGCACAAAATGGAATAGTAGGAAGAAGAATCTTAGGGAGACATTATTAAATATAATGAGACTGATCACCTGAACTCTACTCCACTCAGGCAGCAATAACAAGATGCAACTGTGTCAATGCCAGCAATGAAAGTGTAAAAAATAATCATCATTCATCTGAAGTGAGAAAAAAATATTATTTATTTATTTATTCCACTTCCTCTATCAAACACTGACAGGATACATGCTAACACGTTAACAACATGCATGCCTTAAAGGACCTGTCACAAAAGTGACACACTTTCCCCCTGACAAGAAAGAAAGAAAAGAAACTTTCCTCCTTCAGAGAGGAAATCTTGAGGAGCCAGCTCTCTTACCTTTCTTTCTCCCAAACACTACATGCTTTAATTGTTCCGGTAGAAAGATGACAGAAATCAATCATCAACTGCATTGTCAACATGGGGAGGTTTTTCTCTCTTTTTCCTAAAACTGTGACTAGCCACAGAGTGAGGTTACCAACCATTTCAGAAGACACACCACTTTTTCAGCCAACACAGTATCTATAGGTGCAGATCAGTACCTTCCCAACGAGATAACATGAAAATTTAAACTAACATTTATATTCACATATTCAACTGCAGTGGCATTTTTCTAATGAAATTCTCATACCGCATCCAAAGGAGATGGCACATCTAAAGACTGACTTGAGAGAGGTCAGTTAGGGAGCACTGGAAAAAATCCTCTCTGGTCCTTATGCGTTCACTTCTCTCTGAGAAAAGTGGACATTAAAAGTCGCAAGCTGTTTTCAGTTGCTGTGCAGTACTGTGTATGGCAAAAATAATAGAATATCTACTGTGACATTTAAATGTGACTAGAAGAGCATACTTAGAAATAGGTTGAGGTTAGATAAAGTTCTGTATTATCCTCCAGTAACTTTCATATGCATTAGAGTACAGTGATAGTGCATTCACTGTCCTACTTTCTTAATCCTCTTGCTTGTGGAGCTGTGGTGTGGGTGGATATCAAGATTAAAAGATAGAAACCAAGATAACTGTGCATAGCTAAGCCCTGAAAATATTAATTTTTAGCTTTGAACTATGCTAGTCATGGTAGAGAGTAAATGAACGAAGGATTAGAAATACAAGATATTTATACAAGATGTGATACAGGGCCAAATTGAAGAGCCCTATTCCCTGTTAATTAAACCACACAGCTCATATTGTTCAGAAATACCGATCTGAGGAGCAGAACTGCAAATTAGAAAACATTTTGGTCTGCTTATGTTTAATTTTAATTAACTTGAGACGTACTAATTTGACAAGTGTTTCACAACACAGAACTTCTAAAGGGAGAGTTGAAGGTTACGCTTCATTTGTAAACTATATTTTAAGTACAACTACATTTAAATAAAATCTTCGACACAGTCTAATCTTACAACACAAGACATTTAAAACTACTGTAGGCTTTTCCTTAAACAAATGTTTATCCTCATCATAAAATTGTTGGTTAAACATTTTTGAACTTCCCTGCTCTATACTTCAACAAGCAGAAGTGATTATTTCATTTTCTTTCAGTCTAAATACTAGAAACGACAAACACAGAACAGAATACAGCTGACCTATCATCGTCATTGAAGATGATGTTCATTTCATGCTAAGCTACAAATCTATCTACAGTTAAGTATTTGGATGTGACTGTCTCACTTCACAGATGACAAAAGAAGCCTAAGTGATCACTTAAGATTTAAGCACTCCATTTTATTTAGCAATAGGAATTTAGGAAAGTGAATTCCACTTTTTAGGTTACTGATAATAATTTTGTTCAGATAAATAACTTCCTACACCATATTTACTTGCTGAACAATCAAAGGAGAAGTGATTCATTTCATTCTAGATTTTCTGCAGAACTCAGTAGTTTTCAGTCTCCTTGTCACTGGCTGTAGAGATGTTTCTGTTCTGAAAATTCAAATACTTGTTTTTATATTGTATTTGTGGCTTTCAAGTATTAAATAAACATTACACACAAGGATGTAAAATTGGAGGTGAGGTACGGAACAACTTGCATAGCTAAGTGTGATGCTTTGGTATCTTCTCTTTCGTTTGTTTTGCTTGCACTGTATATATCCATGGCCTTCCTTTCCTTCAAAAACTACTTAAATTCATGAATTATTTCCTATTTCTTGTGTTTCCCAGGATGATTGCTCTTCTCTGGAGAAGTAGAGTTGACACACTTGGCTCCCTCCCCTCTCCTCTCCTCTCCTCTCCTCTCCTCTCCTCTCCTCCTTCATAGTTGAGAACAATTTTTAGAAAAGAAAGAAATATTTTCAAGATATGTCTGAGAGATATATGTAGGAAAAAAGAGATGTTGTTTCAGTCTGGTCAGTCTTACATGGAAGTGTGAGAAAGGAGAGCTCATGGACTTCATGAAATATCCATTCAGTGGTAGAATGGGGTGAAGAGAAGAACTTGAATATGAAGTGATAAGTGACTTGAGAATGCTGCAGCTGAAAGATGACTGCTGTGTGAAATACAGAATGCATTCCAGGCTGCAATTTCTGCTTTTCCACTGTAGAAGCAAATCAAGTGAACATTTTAACGATTGAGTACCAGAAAGCAACCACTTATTTGAGTTGCCAGAAGTCACCACATTTTAATTACTACAAGGTGAATTGCCATGAGTTATGCTGAATATCATATAGTCTAGATACTGATTGTTGTTCCCTGAGCAGAGACCCCTAAACTTTTCTGTGTGGGATTTAATTCCTTAAGTGGAATTTTACTAGCAGCTACTTGGTTAAGATAAAGAAGCAGATTCTGGAAAAAAAGGAAAATACTTCCATTAATTAATAAATAATATATATTTATCCGTAAACGCAAAATTTACTTTTCATATAAATTTCAAGATAATTTTGCTCTTTAAAGAATTATTTACAGATAAAGAGGACATATGATTCTTTTCACAATGAACGCTAAATGATTTTTGTTTTTAATAAATAAGGCCAGTAGGAGAGGCGCTAGTAAAAAATTTTAAAAAAATTATTAGCTTCACTAAAAGTTGTCAAATCTTCTCGGAGAAGAATTCTTAAATGTAAAGTTTGAGGTACAACTAAAGATTTGATGAAGGTCTGGTAATTTATAGGAGATGATAAATTCCTTTCTGACAAACTTTTGAAGTAGGATATCTTGATCAAGGCAGACTGTGAAGCCAGGGGGCTGGAAAAGGCTTTTCTTTTGACAAAAGACCAGAATCGGGAAAGGGAAAATAGAGTAGGAGGTTTGGAAGCTGAGAAGAGCTGCACAGGAACTGTGAAAGCAAAAGGAGCAGACATAACAGCTCTCTCAAATCTCAGTGGGAACTATTCCTCTACTAATAGAAACAACAGGGTTTCATGTTTTCCTCAAGGAAAAGATCTTCCCATGCAGAAGCTTGAAGAATCAGCTTGTTTTCAAGTGGGACATGACTCTCAGGAATTCTGAATTGTGAGAATTACCTTTAGTTAGGACTGCACAATGGGTGGAGCAACATCAGGGATATGTGAGGAATGGGCATTTCCTCCAGATTCTGAAGATCACAGTTTCCCAGAGGGTATCTGATAGCACTCTAGGGTTTTGTGGACGTCCTTCAGAAAATATCCCAGTCTTGTTTTTCATATGTTGAATTGGTGGAAGAATGTTATGATGAGACAATTACAGACATAAAAAGTACAGGGTCTCTCTACGTTTTATTTTGGAAAAAATAAAAATAAATAAGAAAAGGAAAAAATCAAGATCTATTCCATACTTGAATATTATATATTAAATTTTCTAATTATATCTGTATATGTATATTTTTATTTTGAAACAAGATTCATTTTTCTCACTGAATTATACAAGAGAAACTATCTGCTACTGAAAACTGTGCATTCGTGACATCATGATTTCATGAGTCTTCCAGTCTCATTTAAAGAAAAAGGAACTTCTTTTGCTGCTTACAGTGAAATATTAATATTCTAATTTGACCCTGTACTTTCTACTCCTGATGTAGAAAAAGGAGAACTGTGGTATTTACAGCTCTGTCGTAAAATTTCTTCTTTTAAAATGCTATTATTTAATCAAGTTTGGATTTAATGCAGGATAAGCCACATTCCTTATCAATTCTATGACATTTCCATATAGAAGAATAAAAGAAATACTGATTAAGAGTACAAACTGTAGTCGGACTACCTAGTGCTCAGAGCAGTTTGCTTTTACCTCCTTTAGACAAATATTTCCTTACAGGAAGTAGTAGTCACATTTGGGATCTAAAGCCAGTTGTAAATTTTTACTTTGGCATCTAGTGTGAGTGCCTTATAGAAGAGAATTAAAGATGAATAATGCAGATGTATGCCACAGAATAGTTTCAGATTGGAACTGCACCCTCAAATGAGTAAGAGTCACAATTTTGAATAGTGAAAGTTAAAGAGGAATGCTTTAGGCTTTCTGATATGTGAACTAGGTGGTGCATAGCCATGGAGATTAAGAATGTAAATGACCTCTGGTAGCAGTTCCACCACTTTTCACCTTAGCTGTGACTGCCTCATACTTTCCAGCAAGGTTTGATCAATATAGATGAAGAGATGGCTAAACATGTTGCAAACTTACACAGGGCCAGCACCACTTTGTGACAGATAAATATCCTTGAGACAGTCATTTGCATTAACAGCCCCTCAGAAATCTCCTCAATAATCATAGAATTATAGAATGGCTTGGGTTGAAAGGGACTTCAAGGGTCATCAAGTTTTCCAACCCCCCTTCCATAGGGGCCTTCCCTTGTTTCCTTGAAATCTACAGAAAATTTGCTGAAACAATTCAAGTGATAGATTGATTGTGACCTAGAATCTTCATAAAAAAAAAAGCACTGATTAAAGTGTTCACTTCAGTTAATTTCACTCGAGCAGAAGAAGGCACAGAAAAAGAGGTTACGCATAGTCACAAATGAAAAAACATTTGTGATGAAATGCAGATAGTTCTGGAGCAGGACACAGGACACAAATGCAGAAGGACCTGTGAAAGTCCTGGAGAAGCAGAGCAGTGATGTAAGTGGCAGGAGTCAGAAGCACAAAGACAGAAAGATAAAAAGACAATTTGGAAAAAAGGGTTGAGGAGGAATTGCTCAAGGAGGCAATTTTTACATGGTGAATATCCCTTCTCAGTGCAAGTGAGCAGACAGATGTTAACATTATCTTTTAATAGTTAGATCAGCATTGTATCAAATGCAACAGCTAAACTTCACCATCAACATAGCTGCATGTGGAGTGAGAGTAGGATACTGAATAATTAATGCTTTACAGGTAGCAGTCAAGAGAAGAATAATTTTGGATTGCAATAATTTTGGATTGGCAATGCAACGTACTAGGCCAAAAGAGCATAAAGAGAGAGAAAATTACCAGTATGAAAACTGCTCATCGTTGATTGTATGAATGTATGGAATAAGAAGCAACCAAGACAAAAAAAAAAAAGAAGTAATTGACCCTCACTACATCGACAGTGAGGGTCAATTTAATATAATTGTGCACCATTATTTCACATGAAGTATCTGCTGAGAGCTATCTAATCTATAGAATAGTTTCAAAAAAAACACTTGTCAGAAGCAGTGGATTCTTGTACTGTTCAAAGAACAGGAACAACATCAAAAAATATGTAGTAAGCCTTCAAAAAAGATGTGAAAGAGTGATACACAGAATGTACGAGAATGTGGAGGAAGGAAAGAAATGTGAGAAGTTTATTCCAAGCCCGGGAGTATTTTACTGAGAAATAAAAATTCCTACTAAGAGAAATTAAAGTCCACATGTGAGACGCTGCATAACACATTGCAATTGAAAAGAACTTTAAGCACATATTTTCAGTGTTATGTTTAAATCCCCAGGTAAAATGGAGAGAAAAAAAGAAAACAGGTATTTTATTCATTGTAATGAACAGTATCATACACACAGAGGCTTTCAGAGCAGTGTAAATGTTTAAGCAGACAAAATAGAAAAATTCTTATATTATCTGAGAATGAAAGCATATTTCTGGAATCAGGTATCTTTGATTCCCTGACTAGAATAAAACTTGAGCTTTTCCATTCTAACTCTCTTCAGGACAGACTTTCATTCATTCATCATCCCTCCCTACTCCTTAACCAACCATTTCCACAACTCCTCACAGAGAAAATTGCTAGTGGGTAGTTTGAGTTATTAAAAATAAATTTCCTCCTTCGATACACTAGATGTTAACTAGAACAGTGATTTGAACAAATCAGATGTTAGGACAGTACTCATTAAGGGCTTTTTAGATAGCAATGTTCTTATTATGGTTGAGTTTTTCCCAGGAATTTGCACTGTGTTCTATCATTGAATTTCTGAGAACGAATTCCAGTTACTTCTTGCTTTTACGTCTCATTTTCCAATTTTAAGTAACTAAAATAGCCTCATTATTCTCATGTATGTTCCCTGCTTTATCATTATTTAATACCAAGACAGGAGGACCAGAGGATACTACTCATTTGTACACGTAAAAAATAATTGTTTCAATGTCTGTACAAGAAAGAAACATTATTTCATTATACTTTGTAATTTTTCACTCCCCCACTTATCTTTAATTTCTCCTTATTCCTTTTATCTCTGCTTTTTGAGGAAGATGTTGCCACCTACTTACCTGAATATTGTCTTCTGTCAGTAGTAATTCAAAGGAATTTAATATAAATAAATAAATAAATTGAATAGTCCACCAGCAAAGGAACTTAAATCTGCTCTGGAATGGTACTGTGAGATACATCAGGATTCAATCAAACATTTTTAAAAAAATGGACAAAAACCTGTAAAGGACCAAACATTCTTGCCCAGGAGCATTTAATGGTTTAACTACACCACTGCCACTTGGAGGTGAGTGGTATGAGATGGGAGAAATCATTACTCCACAAAAATATAAACCCTGGATAAACCCACTGCAGCAATTTGTAACAGGACCTTGCTGTCCAACAGTCAGCTCTGTTTTGAGCAGCTGTGCCCACTGTAGTGGTAGTGTGTGCCTCTTCAGCAAGGGAATGAATAAACATATCCCATCTGTGGGCACATGCAACACCAGAATCCTTACATCCAAACTGTTGGGACCAAGGACTGCCTAGACTCTGACCCAGAATGTACAACAGCTTCTTCTTCTTGCTGTGAAAATGGACACAGGCTCTGGAAATTTGCTATATATATCAGGATGTAGACAGGATATCTTCAGTGTACAAACTAGGACCTCTGGAGTCAAGGCCATAATGCTCTTGTAGCATAAAGAGCATCCTTCTTGACAGAGGTAACTGTGGTGATGTCCACAGTTAAATCCTAGAAGATAAATCATTAAATGATTTGTTCATAAACAGACTTTTCCTTCTCAAGGAGCTGTCCAAGATGTCTGTCCTCGGAAAGTCTCTTTCCAGGAGCTGTAGATTGAATACTTTCCATTTATTTATTTGTTTAGCTTTTCTCGTCACTTACCAAGATTTTTCTTCTGCTCTGATATGTCTCAGAGGTGTTTGGTAAGCCTGGCTAGGTTTAGCCAATGAATGTTCTGCTTGATGCTTTGATTACTCTTGTCACAGGGCATCAGATGGAATCATTGCATTCAGCCAGGTTTTTAATTATGGACCTATGCTCTGAAGATTTATATACAGTGTTTTTGGACTCAGCTTGCAGCACATTCTGCCAGGCTGGGAGTTGTTTTTCAGTACTTTCAATACAGTTACAGATTCATTAAGTCGGTATTTCTGAATATGTTCTGATATCCTCATGGAACAGTATTTAAAAAACTCTGATGTCAGAGAAGGAGAAATGGAAAGCACAAATAATCCTTTTGTTTTCTTTCTGCCTTTTTTGAATCTTAAATATGATGCTAGCATTACAAAAAAGTCAGAAGGTAGGAGTTCCAAAAAAATTACTGAAGATAGCAAATAAACAATTAATTTCCCCCAGCATGATCAAAACATTAATTACAGCTCTTTAGCAAATTCTCTCTCTGACCACACTGAAATAAATCCTGTAAAAGTCGCATCTTATTTGACTGCAATGGTAAAATTATAGAATTACTATGAGTCCTGATAAAAAGAATAACTGAACTGTGGTCCAGAGTATTATTCATCCTAACAGAGAAAGGTTTTGTTATGCCTAAATCTTGCTAATATATTAGAAATTTCTTTGCCGTTCCACAAAACATCACATCAATATCAAATACTAAATCTGAGAGGACTGAAAAAAAGATTATGAATATATCACCAGTTTTTAGACTGTTTAGTAGGAAGAAGAAAAGTTTTGAGTACAAATGCTTAGTTCAGAGCCACATTTTCTGAAATCCATCTTTGTTTGCAAAAGAAAGAATAGAGCTCATTGTTAAAATGGGGCGGGAACAGTTAATTTTCCCTGTCAGAAGAGAATCACAGGATCACAGAATGGGAAAGATTGTAAAGGACCTCTGGAGATCATTGAGTCCAACCTCCTGCTAAACCATGTTCCCTACCCAGGTAACACAGGAAGGCAGAGAAGGAGACTCCACAAACAACCTGTTCTGGGCAGCCTGTTCCAGAGCTCTGTCAAATGCTTTCTCATGTTCAGATAGCACTTCCTGTGCTTCAGTTTGTGCTCATTGCCTCTTTTTCAGTCAGATGACACTGCTGAAAAGAGCCTGGCCCCAATCACTTGACTCCCACATTTCAGATATTTATAATTATTAATAAGATCCCTCTCAGTCTTCTCCCAGCTGAGCAGCCCCAGGTCTCTCAGCTTTCCTCATACAGGAGATGCTCCAGGCCCCTCATTGTCTCTGTGGTCCTCTGTTAAAAACTGAAATGAAGCTTACTGATAGCAGCAGTAGAAACCCAAAGGAGCATCAGAACGCAGAAGGAGGTTTGAGGAACATTGAAGGGAAAATCACACATGTGCCAATCATAAAATATGTTTTGCACTTTTTATTGTTAATGAGTGATTCAAAAGCATGTTACATGAAGAGAGCAAACAGCGATTTTAAAGAAATTATTTACACAAATGTGGATGATATTAGTGTATAAAGGAGTAACAGAAATAGCCACGTAGATTTGCGCAGTTTAGACCAACATTAGATACAAAGAGAGACATCAGGAATAGCTCAGTGTTAGAGATGTGAGCTGTGACACCAGAGCAAAGAATATCTCAGCTGCGTGTCAGAAGAGGAATATATCCATCAAGGGGAATAATACTTGTATTTTATCATGAACAATCATGAAATTACTTTGTTAATACCAAAGAAGAGACAAAGGTTAAAGTTTCTGCTTCATCATTAAAAATCAAACATTCAGTTTCTACTAAAACTTGTGAATGGCACCAATGTACCATCACTAATACTCTGGCAGAAATAGAAAAGTGACAGAAAAAGGAAAAACACTGAGTTCAAAGGAAGCATTATGAAATTTTTGCAGTATTGCTGCTAACTGGCTACAAGAAGATTTCTGCCTTGTAAAGGTCCTGTAGGTTACTCATTGCTCAGTACAGGATTTACTTGAAATAATGATCTGAAGGAAACTACTGAAAGTAAGCAAGCCCTTTCACCATCACTAATGTGTCCACAGTCTGGGTAAGCAGAAGGATATCTAATGAAAGCCAAAGAAGCTAAACACTTACATAGATCAAAAGAACCAAAATAAGCCCACTAGTTTCACAATGAAACATCATTCAGTGCAAAACTATGGTGATTGGGTCCAGAGACCAGCACTGGCAAGAACTAGTCATTGGAAGTTTTTTCAATTGGTGCACGGTTGCCTCATCTTGGATATTAAACATAGATATATTTAGTTGACCAGATCATCTGGATTCACATCTGTATAAAAAGCATCTATGTGGCATATAGGAAGATTTTCCAGAGCTGCAGCTGACACCAGTGCTTCTAACAGAAAACAGTGCTGGGGAGATGCAGCAGATCACATCCTTCACCTTGTTTATCTCTTAAGGGCTATAACCTGCCCTAGACATGGATTAGGCAACAAAGTAGAGTCACATCTAGCCAATACTACTAAATAAATAAATCTAACATTAACTGTCAACATCTTTCTTTGAACAGCCTGCGTAGTTTCTTAGTTGACACCTAGACAAGGAGGACATAAAGATACTGCTATCTTCACACATTTCAGTGTGTAGCAAGGGCCTGCAAAACAACAGTGCAGAGGGCAAACTGCAACCACTTCTGTGCAAACAGACAAGGCACGTTACACGATGATGGAGTGAGGGACTCTGGGCCATGACCAATAGCTTTCCAGCCAGATCCACTCTCACTGGAAGGTAGAAGGCGTTGTCCACATGGAATGTGTCCTGTCAGTGAGAAGTTTAGCAAGAACAATCACATGCAAAACTCCAATGTACTCCAACCAGGGAGATTTTCCAGTTACATGTTCTTGACAGTGCCATATCATCTGTTTATAGCGAAGTGCAAAAACTACAAGCTGATAAGAGAGTACTGAAAAGGCACAAAGATTCTTTCCAAAGCAATGAGAAGGATGCAAATTTTAAGTCTGTGCATTCTCTATCTCCTCCAGTAATTTTCATGGTCATTTTCAGCTCTGATGAAAACTGTGAAAAGCAGGTTAAACAAAAGAAAGAGATAATATACAGGCACTATGCACCCTGTAGACCTCAGAACCAAGCAGAAGCAAATATTTTGACTAATTACTTCTCTCACTGCCTCAATATTGCATACAGCCATTACTTCAGCTTCCACAAAGCAAGCAGTTTTTCTGACAGTGTCAAAGCATCCATCAAAGACAAAGCAGTGAGGCTTTTCCAACAGTCCTGATGTCCCTACCTGTTTTGTTTCAGGTGCCAAACTGCAGCTTACTGGTTAGCAGCTTGTATCATTTACCAGCAATGAGAATTCACTCACAGCACAGAACTGTTCCACAGCCAGGCAAATGCCAACACTGAATTTGCAGCTGTAATGACTGAGACTCTGCTAAAGAAAGCTGCAGGCATCTAAGAAAATCTATGACATGCTACCCCTTACTGTAGAAACACTGTCACATGAAGTATTCATTAACAACAGCTTTGTATAATATCTGATGTCAAGATGCTGTAATATTTTGGTGCTTTCAACTGCAACAGTAACAGAAATGAGAGTAGACGTGCAGAACAAAAGGAAGATGCACAGTGACAAGCTAAAGACCTTTCGGATGTGTACTCTGGAGGACCTCAAGAGTGGATTGTTATCTCAGAATAAAATGCACATGTGCAAAAGAATTCTGTAATAAGGCTCTGAAGGGGCATTTAATCCACTCATATCCTCACTATCCCAAATAACACTGAAAAAGCAGGTGTGGAGATGGTACAATATGTGCTCCATTAAACTTCAATTAACAAGTATGAGTGAACCCCTAAGCAGTTGATTATGGATATGAGAAGGCACTTGAAATATTTAGTTTACAATAGACCCAAAGGCAAGTCTCCTTGGAGATGGCAAAGCTCTTCCTCACACCATTATCAATGTGCCTCTACTATTTAGAAAAGTCCTGAGATATGAAAGGACTTCCCTAGATTCCAAGGAAGTTGAAAGTTAGACAATGAAAATAAAAGTTAGTGCTAGTGGTTGGTAAGATATACATACACACTGTGAACTTTTATTATCTGAAATACATATGAGAAGCAGTTCACTGGGATGCAGTTTCCCAAAGCAGTAGAGAGAAAAAAAAACAACTTCTATTACAGAGAAGGCTGCAGAGTAGTGCTCATTATATAAGGACAATATTTTGAGGGGAAAGGCTGAATGCTGTACTGTCTTGGCACTCTCCTTTCTTCCCTCTCTGCTTGAATACCAAGCAGGTGGAATGTAAAATATTTCAATTAGTGGCAGCTACCATTAAAGTGATGAAACAGTTTGGGAACAAATCAGTATTTTTACAATGACTTTAAATACTAACAGTTCTTCTTTGAGGCTCATTTTTAAAACAGTTTTTCTTATGCCTTTTAATCTGAGATTATAAAGAATATGAATTACAGTGTGGTTGTCCTGCCAGATTACCAGCGAGGCAATTTATATGTCTGTCACCAGTCTAGCTTGGCTGAAGCCATGTCTGGCAACTCTGGGACACAAACAGAAGCAATCAAAAGTGACAGAGTAACTGACAGCTCTCACAAGTGACTGTAGAATTAACTGCACTGTACTTTGCTGTAGGAGAATGACCTAAACCTTACAGTTAATTCTAAACACCCCTGAGCAGCATGTACTCTTCCACAGAGAATAATTGTATTGTCAAAACGGTTAGCAGAAAGCAGAGTTACTATCAACACTAGACTGAATTGTTTGTTGTTTCCACCATGTCCAAGGATGTAGAGTTCAGAGCCAATGGTCACACTACAAAGCTGCAGCCAGCTTTCTCCCCTCTGTTCATGAAATGTTTAACTCCCTTCTTCAATTTATTGCTGACATTTTCTCTGAAGTTGGGATCAAAAAAATACCTCCTTTTATGTTCCCTCTGTGAATGAACTCAGACAGAAAATCTGTGCATCAACAGCAAGAAAAAGGAAAGCCTTGCATATGAGAAAGGTGCATAAACATTAGTAAAAATCTCAGCTCAAGTGAAAAGTGCAGTTTTAAGATTTTCCTCTTTTTCTCTGTTTTTGTATCTAAAGCTTATATAAGACTGTAGGGGCGTTTGCTTATATATGGAGGTGTGTTAACTTCATTATATGCTCTTTACAAAGAAATCACCTATATTTGATATCTGGAACATTTGATTTGATGTTCTTCATCTCTACTTGCTTTTTCTTTTACAATGTTTCCAAAGGGAAGTTTTCAGTGGCATCACTAAGCTTCAATTTATGCTACTAAATTGTATTTTGCTCTGAAATCTATCTACTGACATTTTATTCTTTCTATGGAGATAAAACCTCTGTTATTGTTGAGTGGATCTGAAAGCATTTTCTACCTTAAGGTGCTTTTTTGTTATACAAGGGAAGAGATAGGAAGAAACAAAGATGCTCTTATGGACAGAGACATTTGATCTGTTAAAAAAAATAACTAAATGCAAGTACTAAGCACTTGTTTTATAACATTATCCTTAGAATTAAAACATTCAGCTTACACAGGGCTCCATTGTTTTATACCTAAGAGGAAAAGAGGCTTGGACTGAGGTCTGCTTTCTGTGTGCCTTGCTGAAGAAGGGGAGTGAGAGAGTGGTTGGAGGGATCTTGCCCCTAGCCAAGGTTAAACCATCTTAGTCAGACTGAAGAATTCTCACGAAGGTTTCCTGAAACAAACTTTGCAATCTAGCATGCAGAAAGCCCCCTGTTCAGATAGGCTACATTTTTTAAAGAGCAGATCTGTTTTTGCCTGCAGAGGCTTTCCTGCCCTCTTTTTACTGCAGAAGTTTAAAATTATAAATCAAATGACATCAGAAAATTCTTCTGGATATCAGTGTCCACTGAAAGAAATATTCCTTGCCATTGCCTTTCCAATTCCCAAAATAGCTTGGGTGTTTTAAAAGACTGCTCTCTAGATTACCAATATGATAGATACAAGGGTTGGTTACTTTCCAGTAGCATCCCAATTTTAGTCAATTACAGTGACCCTGAAAATCACTCTTAAGCAAGAAAAGAGTTAAAGGATACATTTACTATGTCAAAAACAGTCACATCTGCAAAGTTTTACTGATGTGAAAAGAAGACAGAACCTCAAACCTAGTTGTAATCTCTAAACATTTCCCTTGTTTGTTTGCCTTGGCTGATACACTGAAAGACTTCCTTCTCCTTTGATGGCGGAAAGTTTCAGCAGTCACCAACAGCTGAACTCTAAGACTGCACAAAGCAAATCCACACATTTAGGGCACACCTCTTTTCTTAAATGTCCTGACCCATCTGCTGGTATCATTTGTTTTTCCTATACCATGTCTTTTACCCAAGCAAAAAGAGGAACTGGCTACTCTTCATCACACTTGTTTGAACATGCTGATACCTGTGAGTCTGGTATGAGCAGCCTCACCTGCATTGCCAGATGGCTAATTGCAGGCATTGTGTTTTGATAAACTTCTAAGTTTTTAATGCACAGTGAAGCATGGTACCCTTTTCAAAAGGTGAAAAGTTTCATTCCTCAGACTGATGGTTTTTCAGAGGCAGCTCCAGTATTTCACATAACACGTGTAGACCAACATTTTAGTATAGAGACAGATGTGTGAGATCATTAATGGCATTTCTGTGTGACCAAATATTGAGGATTTTGGGACGTTAAAGTTTTGTAAATTTTGAAAAATAACATGGCAGCCTGCCAGAACAGATCTATACATGGAGAGAGAGCAAAAGAAAAAGGCAGGACACAGTAAACTCATGCCTGTTGCATATAGCATCAGCAGCCCTTGCTGATCTTGCATTTCTCATAAAACTACACTTGAAACCATTAAGTTCCTCAGGTTGCAGTCAGAAAGTGATACTAAACCATTTCTAACAGCAATGGGACTGACCAGGTTTTGCTGACAGTCTAGTGGTTAAAGCACAGCCTAGTGTGTTACCACAGTGATCACAACATTTGCCTTCACAACAGCATCTGTTCAGAATGACATATTCTCAGGCTGTATATACTATTTATATATTATTTAACAAACATTTGAAGGGGTGTGATGGTGTCAGGATCATTTTGGATAGCTACTCTTATTCCACCCACTCTGCTGTCAGTTCATTTGTTTCCCACAAAGATTCTTCTCAACTCTGTATTTGATCGCTGTTGTCTATGAAATGAAAGAAAATAAGCATTAAAAGTACTTTTTCTTCCTCTTGTTTGCTTCAAATTAGCAATAAGTAAATGGTTTAAATTCAGTAAGTAAATCTTCAAACTCAAAGAGTTTTCCTTGTTTCTAGTCATTTTAATTCTAGTGACAGCTCAAATCAGTTAGCTTACTTTTTTAATAACTTCATTAAAAATCAACATGAAGAACTTTACTGACTTTACTTTTCATTCCCTTAAGCCACTACATAATGTATTATCACCACAACACAAACTAAACCAACCTTGCTCAACAAACTGTGGGATCGAAACATAGAATCATAGAATCACCAATGTGGGAAAAAACCTACAAGATCATTCAGTCCAACCATCCACCTATCACAAATACTTTTCTCTAAACCATGAACCTCAACACAATGTTTAAACGTTTTTTGAATATCTCCAGTGTTGGTGACTCCACTACCTCCCTGTACAGCCCTTTCCAGCTCCTGACCACTCTTTCAGAGAAGTATTTCCTAGCATTCAGTCTGAATTTCCCCTGGCACAACTTGAAGCCATTACCTCTTGTCCTGTCATGACTCACAGGAGTGAAGAGGCCAACTCTCAGCTCACTACAATCTCCCATCTGGTAATTGTAGAGAGCAATAAGGTCTCCCCTGAGCCTCCTCTTCTCCAGACTGAACAATCCCAGCTCTCTCAGCAGTTCCTTGTAAGGCCTGTGCTCCAGACCCCTCACCAGCTTCATACTCTAGCTGTCCACTTAAGCTTAAGCCAGCATAAAAGGGCACTTCCAAAGGACTGCTTGCCCCTTTTTCACCTTACCAGCTACCTCTTTTAGGATTGTTCAACCTTTTTCAGAAATAACCTCTCTCTGTTTGCTAATGAAGAAGATGAAGATGGATGCCCAATGATTCTCACTGATCTAAACTGTGAAAAAATATGGGAAGGGAACTGCTTGCTCATCACTTGTAAATTGGTTTAATATTCATAGTTCTCCCTTGTCCACCTGTGGTATCATCCCTTACCACTTCCTTTTTTCAGGCAGCATTCCCTAAATAGGCTTATAGTCTCTGTCCTTAAATACTTAATGCCAAAAGCAGTATTTGTAGGGTTGACTGATGAGTGTTGTTGGAGAGGCTTAAAGTCTGCAGAAAACATTGGAGAATATGGTTAGAAAGAAGAGGAATGAAAAGGTAGAGGATTTAAAGAAATTATGAATATCCATTTGGTTTCTAGAGGTGGACATAATGAGTTAAAGTCTAAGAAAATCTGGAAAAAAGTTATCAAGAGAAAAGAACCATAGAATCATGGAATGGCTTAGGTTGGAAGAGACTTTAAGTATTATCCAGTTCCAACCACCCTGTGGTTGCCACACACAGTAGAAGAAACACCAGAGAAAGGAGACCAAGGGGTATAAAACACTGCTTATCCTGAGTTGGAGAGCTATTCCTTGGTAGGAGAGAAGTAGCAAGCTTATAAGCATGTCACCTTTTTCACACTTCATTTCATTCTGATCCCAGATGAAATGCAGCTATGACAGCTTATTTACTGCACTTGAGACCCTGTAAGTTCTTTTAACTTTTCCCTTCAGACACTTTAGCTTAAAGTTGCAGAAGAATGATAAGAAAATCCTTTGGTTAAATTTTTTTTTTCTGTTCTTTATCTTCTTTAAAAAAATTGTTAAAATAACTTTAAATTCCTTTGCTTTTTCTTTATTTTTCTTTTAATCTCAGCCCTTGTCTTAACATTATTTTATTGAGTTCTGTGTTCCTGTAAGTTCTTCCATTCTTTTTTTTTTTTTTTTCTTTTCTGCTATGGATAACTTCTCAGTATTATTATTATCATTTATTATCATTTACTTGGCCACTATTCTGAGATTCACTTGGCTTTCCTCATATCTGATTTATACCAGACCTGGCATCTGTCTTATTTGGACAAGATCTGTCTTATACTGTGTTATTTATACAAGATTCCCATATGTTTTTTAATGCAGCTTCTTCAGCCTTAGAAACTGTGCTCATTTTTCTGCTTAATGATATAGGCTTCCTTTTTCTCTTATAGTATTCGTTGTCTCTGGAATTGTTCCTTACACACTTTCTATGTTGAATTTGTAGAGAGTAAGGTGTTCGTTTTGTATTACATTCTTCAGCATGCTGTTAACCTTTTCTATCAGCATTTAGAGTTTGCCCTTTCACAGTTCGTTGCCACAACATTTGCCTTCTGGGAGATACTCTTAGCTATAATATCAAATCTAATTTTGTCCTGATGCCCATTGGAACCCATGTAACCTTTGTAGATATGTATAATAAATATAATTTGATGAGAACTGAATGCAGAGAATTAAACTCCACATTTTACTGCCATTGCCATTACTGGCAAATGCTCCTTCCAGTCTGCTTTCTTTTTTTTAGTTAAGATGATGAGTTAGGGAGCTTTGGCCCTGTCTTGGAAGTGACTTCTAAATTCATGCAATACTGTGATGTGAATTCTGATATACAAAACTCAAATTTGCATTATTTTGAAGTAACTCTATTCAAACAAGTACAAGAAAGCTGCAGACTGTATGCATGGGTGGCTCCAAAAGTAATGCCTCTTACTTATTTCTCTGGAAACTACAACAGGTATAAGGAGCACATTAAAACTATTTGATAGAGAAAATTCTCAGCTGCAAAACACTAATTTCCAACATAGTCAGCAACACTAGCTATGCATTTTCACCAGCAGTGAACAATAGCCTGCCTGCTACACTTGTATATATCAGTACCAGCAGAGGTGATCCACTGTTGCTACTGTTGAAATGCAGTAACCACCCTCCACCTCACTGTGATGACATCCACAGTTTGGGCTCCATCACCATTCAGCTAGCATCGATGAATGTCAGTGAGTATATTTTTTAATGTGTGGAAGAATTCAGTTCCAAATCTTTGCTTCATATTCATTCCCATATGAGACAGTGCTTTGTCAAACTGCTTGTTGGACAAAGTTTTTGAGAAGAGGAAAGGCCCCGTAGATTATTGATGGTGAGGTCATAAAGAGAAAAGTGTTTATTTCAAGGAACTTAATCTTCAAATAAAATGAGAGATGACAAGGTAGGTAGAAGAAGCTGATGGAAAAGAAATGAGGATTACAAATATGAGAGGTTATTAGGGATGCCATGTTATCACTTACAGATGCCTTCATGTTTCTTCCTGGTAGAAATGCTGTGAGAGTTCATCTGCTTTGTCCTTCTCAAGGTCTGGGCACTTGCAAATAACTGTGAGTATTGCCTCAAGAGTGCCTAAACTACCACACAACTCACAAAGGGCCAAGAATTCACCACATAAACCTGAATTATTACAGAGATGGCATGACACAGATTTATAAATGTGAATATTCCCAGAGTTCTTAATTTAGTAGACATTTTCTAGGTTCTGACAAATATAATATTAGGGCATGAAAATCATATATACTTAGAATAAACTAGTCCATGTTAAATATTAGGTTCTGTAGCCGAATTCATTTGCTTATTAAAAATCATGATGGATTGGCTGTATGTACTCTATTGTTTGTTAAACATTTTAAGGTCTTCAATAAATCAAAGAAGCGTGGACATTTGTGTTAAGTAAGCAGAATCACCAACGTCTTCCACGCTGTTCTGACCTTGGAATCTCTTATCATTCAACTAGCATTTTTTCCACTGAGCTTGTCTTTACTTCCAGTCTGAATTTTCTTCCTCAGGACTTGTTGCAACAAGGCAAATTCCCTCACAGAAAAGCAGTGAGCTCTGAAAGAGTGAAACTCAGTAGAAGTCTAGGGAAAAAAATATAAGCATGGATCATCTCACATTGGCCTCACCTACTGAGTCTTAAATGCTGGCCGAAGAATCTTAGATCACCTGAAATATCCATATCACAGCAGGCAGAGAAGGCAGACACTTTGCTATATTCTGCATACACTTATGAACATTTTCCTTCACAGTAATAGTAAGAGCCAGAAAGGTTATTAACAGATACCAGAGAATGTGAATTCAATTACAGTGTGTTACAAAATCCACAGACATTAAGGGGATTTACAAGAAACAGATACATATCTAGTCCAAGTAATAATGTTGAATATAATTGCTGTATATTATATAGTATGAATGACAAAAGAAAAACAAGGGTTAAATTGTTAGTTTTTTGTTTGTTTGTTTGTTTGTTTTTGTGCATTTGGTGTTCAGAATCAGAAAGTACTGAGAATGACTGAGAGAAGAACTCACTGAAATCCACATAGAATAATTTTAATGAGAAATTGTACTTCAGTCCCTACTCATTTTAGTAAACATTTGAATGATTCTGAAAAGTCAATGAATAAAAAGGTACAATTAAAAAAAAAAAGTTATATATAATATATATATATTATTTAAACTGCTACTAGCTGGAATCACAGGCAATAGAGACCATATATATCTTATCTGTTCTTCTAGCATCAAGAGCAGCTCTGCTGTTTGGTTTCCTTTTTTCAGTAATAGGAAAGAAATTTGTCTCTTGGACTTAAACAGTAATTTTCACCCCCAGACATCCTCAGACAGAATGATGAGAACTTAGTAAACAGCAAAGTTCTCCCTAACCTTTCCAAGGTTAAATTTTTTAAAACAATAAATCAGCCCAAGCCATGTGGGTCAGTACTAACTGGTAAAAACACGTTATCTACCTACTTGGTTCTTATAATTGCTATAGCATCACAGCAGCATTAAATATTATGTTCCTCTTTCATTGGAAGAAGTTCACAGTCAAGATATCTTCATATAACCTTTGATAATTTTTAAACTATTTCTTCTGTTCATACAAACAGAAAACCCATGAGCCTATTAACATGCAGAAAGAGAATAGTTGGTCAGACACTGACCTGAGTCTTGCCTGGGGCCACAGGGGACGAATGCAGACTCACCTGCAGAGTTTAGACATAGATGAAATATGTAGACTCATTTGGATGAACTTAGGAACCTAAATCCCATTGAACTAAAGTCTTTACATAACCTAAACCAAGAGATCAGCTCGTGTTGAGTAAAATCTTACCTACTTGTAAAATGCTAGTACATGTATTTCTCCACTCACTTCACAATGCATTTTTTTTTATCTTTTCTTGTGCTGCTTTTAAGTGCTTTGCACTGGACTGAAAAAAAGGTACTAACAGTCTTCGCACAGCACAGGAATGGTCTGAGCTACCATTTTCCTGCACATGGCCATTCACATTCACAGAGCCATATTAAGATTCAAGCGTGGTTTCAGAAAACTACAAGGCCTCTGTCTGGGGTTTGTCAGTCTTATCTAGTCTATGTTCAGCCTTTGGTTAACATTTCAGCAACTCCTAGGGCGCAGGTAACTGTTGCCTAATTTATCTTAGCTTTGCTTTACTTTGTGGAACTGCAGTGCAAAGGATATTCCAAAAATAATTCTGCTATATTTTCTGTATGTGACCAGCTATTTTAACAAATTCATGATGTCTTCCTGAATGAACTACCCATGACCCTTGGATAATGATGTGGTACAGAGGGGTGCAAATGTTAAGAGAGAACGTGGGTTTTGAAAGTTCAAGCATTGTGTAGCACCAGAGGCCCTACAGTAATAAACAGCTCAGCTATGTTCTGTTACTGACTACTAAAGGAATGCTACTTCAGGAACTAAGAAAAGTTTTTAGAAATAAAGAGTTTCTAAAGATCAAATGTCTAATATGCATTAAAACATGCGATATAAAATAAGTTCAGTGGTATTGTGGAATTGTTGACCAGTGAAGAAAGACATTATGCAGACCATGTTAGAAGTATAAAAATTTCCGTAACTGGACATAAGGATGAGACAAAAGAAATTCCCAGCACTCTCATCACAGTCCTTCTGCAAACAGCTCTGTGCTGAAGACTTGGTGCAACCCACTCCAGTTCCATTTATCTCACAGAAAAATTCTGCTGTTGCCTTTGGGAGCACAAGACCAATGGAAGTTTGATCATGACTTCACAGAAAGGTGGGGAGTAATGGAAAAAAATATGCAATGATTTTATTGTTATTATATTTAGACTTTCCTGGATTAATTAGATAATTTGGTCTGTGACTGTCAGTATCACTAGACCAATAACAAGTGTTTGCTCTGCTTTTATCAAATTGCAGTTTTTTAATTAAACAAGTAATGAAATCTCAACATTGCCTGTTAAATATGCTTCTTTTCCTTTACAAGTTTTCTAATGTAGAACAGAAGTTCACACAGCAATTTTTATTTGAGTATGTAGCACAACTGAAGTTAGAAGACAGTTTTTCCTTTGCTTTCCAAGATTTACACATGAACTAAATATCATACTCAACAAAAACAGATCACAGTAAATACAATGATTGGTTAGGATAGCTAAAGAGCAGATACAGAAAACACACACCGTTTCTGGCTAGGAACTGTAAGTTTAATAAACCCAGACACAAGTGAATAATCATTATTGTTTAAAATATGTTGGCTTCTTTCTTTTAACAAAAATAATAATAATAAAAAAAAAATAATAGGAGCACAAGAGGTGTGCTTAAACTTTGACAAGGAAAAAAAAAAATCCATAAAATGATGAGCGCTGACTTAGAAGTACAGCATTTATTTGATAATGGTTTCTCTTGCCAGCACTTCCAAATTTCACAAAAATTTCAGAGAGAAAATGTGTACTGTGAGAGAATCTACGAGTCCCTGAAATCTTGATAAAAGCCTACAGCTGGCTATGAATCCATGCAAAGACACACAATGTAAAGGCAGTAATAGTTACTGATAATTAACAAAATCTTTGACTGTATCTTGGTTTTGTAATTTGTTTGAAATAATTGTTGTTCCAATTATAAAATTGAATGACAGTTCAGACATCAGCATTGAAGTTGAGCTGGGATTTTTACCGTGCAGACATCAGTCTTCTCCTAAATCAATGAAAGATGTTAAATAAAGTACAGATGTTCTAGTAAATACTGCCAAGTAAATGAATTCTAATACTAATGAATAAAAACCAGAAGTTATGAAAATGAACTTAATCACCAATAGTTACATCTGTCTGGCAAATTAAGTCTTGAAAATTGTTAATATTTTTAAATCCTGGAGACATGCCATTAGAACACAGGTGATTGCAGCCTGTGAGACCTAAAAAAGCAAACTCTTTTTTTAGCACATTGGTAATTGCAGCTTTGGAGTCCATCTTCTGTTCCTAACAGGCAGCCTGTAGGCAAATAGAACTTTTTTTTTTGCCGCTGTGCTAACATACTATGCATCCATGGGAACATACCTTCAGGTGGGCCTGAAATTATATCTGTAAGTTTGAGGGACTCGATAGATAAATCTCATTTTGAAGATAGAACAAGAAGGAAGAACTTAAATTTCTTACTCCGCTATTTAACAACATGAGAAAGATAAAAAAGACAATTGTAGTCTCGTTGGGGAATAAGATTCATCACCAATGTAAGTTATTCCTTTGGTGTATTCAGGTCAAGGACAGAAAGTTCTCTCTACATGGGCAATGGTCAGCTAAAGAATGGTTAAATCATGACCTTTAAAATAAGAAAATTAACTCTGTTATGTCAAGTAATGGTCGAGTACCTTCCCAAGTGGGAGAGTATGGCATGCAGAAAACCCTCTGGAGGCACCTCTGAAGTCCCTCTCTAGCAGGACAACTAATTACTGAATTCCATAAATTGTCCATGAACACAAATGACTGTTGGCACAGCCAGGGTGTTGGATAATCAGTGACAGGTTAATTGCATTGGATAATACAACTGATGAGAGGCAGTCTATTTGTTTGTTTTTTTGGAGAAATACCTGAGTCATGCTCATCTTTACAAGGAGAAATTAAGGAGCACACTCTGCATTCTATATTTTAATGTCAGCAGAATGCTCAATATAGCACCTGTGATGTTTCTCACTTTGCGAAGCTTCAGCAGCTTACTGGAGTTGCTCCAAGGAACCTGCTCCATTGATCAAGCTAACACTAAAATTATGAATATTTGCTTTATATAGCTTTGAAAACAGTTTCTCCTGGAAAATTTATCTTCCAGAAAACTGTCAGATAATTCTTCAACTCTGTCAGTGGAAGTCCATCAGTTTGAATGTGGATATCCTTCTATCCACTAGAAAAGAAACAGATCAACTAGTAGACTGATTTCAGACTGAGATAAATTGATTTTTGCACTCAGTGAAGAAAGTGGTGCAAAGACATTTTCCCCTGATCCCAAAAGAAAGACTTGTTTCAGTCTGTCATTAGTTTATTTTTAAAAAATTCTATCACTATGGAATGTCTATGTATAGTAGTTACCTACTGTACTTTACAGTATTTATTTCTGCTGTTGATTACCAGGGAATGTCAGAGGAATGATTTAGTCAATGACTCTAGTGAAAATCAGAAATAAATAAGCACTCATTTACTATTCATTCTTGTAATGAAACTATTTTTTGTTTGTTTGTTTGTTATTTAGGAGCTTTAGTAGCCATGGAATTCAGTGCATGCAGCCTTTGTCAGTACAAACATTTACTAACCCTGTAAGAGACTCCCATAATCATAAGAATTTTCAAAGAAATTGGTATACTTTACACTAGTTTTCAAGGTAGTCAGTCTTGAGGTAGTTTAAATTCGAATTTTTAAGTTTTTCCCATCATCAGGAGGTCGGAATTTATTTTATTTTTAATGATACCTGATGTTTCTATCAAATTAAAACAAACAAACAAAAAAAATCACGTTTTCCAAATGTATCAATATAATATTAACATTTCCTCTTCCTTTTCTCAGCATTTTCTTTCTTGTTATCTGTTAATAGACAATATATAATATTTTGTTCTGAATCAAACTCTGCAAAACCACAATCTTCATTTTTTTCTAGTCGCATACTGGTTTTCCCTGAGAAAGATATAAAACAGGATTTCAGATTTCATCACTTTCTTTGTATCCATGAACACCAGAAGTCTAATTTAGGAGGTTTGGAAGATATCACACAAATCTTTCACTTCGCATTTGTCCTAGAAGAATGTCTCATAGCAAATGCAAGACCAAGTTGCTTTCTGTAGTGATTTCATCATCAATAATAAAATAAATAAATGAATGAATGAATAAATAATAATGGTAATAATAATGATAATAATAATAATNGTATCAATATAATATTAACATTTCCTCTTCCTTTTCTCAGCATTTTCTTTCTTGTTATCTGTTAATAGACAATATATAATATTTTGTTCTGAATCAAACTCTGCAAAACCACAATCTTCATTTTTTTCTAGTCGCATACTGGTTTTCCCTGAGAAAGATATAAAACAGGATTTCAGATTTCATCACTTTCTTTGTATCCATGAACACCAGAAGTCTAATTTAGGAGGTTTGGAAGATATCACACAAACCTTTCACTTCGCATTTGTCCTAGAAGAATGTCTCATAGCAAATGCAAGACCAAGTTGCTTTCTGTAGTGATTTCATCATCAATAATAAAATAAATAAATGAATGAATGAATAAATAATAATGGTAATGATAATGATAATAATAATAATAAAAAATCACTGTCAGATGAAACCATCAACAAATTTTAGTATTATTATTAATGCATATGGTCATGCATGGGAAGATTTAAAATAGAACCTAACGAGTTATAGACTCCAAAACAATTAAATAGTCATTTATACATACCATTACTTAATTTCATAGACATGGTATTTACTCCAGTTTGATCTATGGAGGCACATTCTGCTTTCATTTTCACCTTCTACAATTTTTTGTTGAATACAAATTGATTAAATGGACTTAAAACAAGAATAGCATTTGCATTGAAATATAAGAAGACTGCTGATTGACATATGTCTTACAATTTGTTTACAAGCAATAGATGCACTTGTTTGGAGGGTTTTGTACTTTTCTGCTTTGAATAAGAAAGATCTTGGGAAAGTATAAATGGAAATAGCAGTTCACATTTCAAACTACTGCAGTTGTAAGGGCACATAGGTCTCATGTCATTGGATTGACTCTCATCTATAAATATAACTAGGACTGGCAGCATCTAGCAGGTAGTTGAAAGATAAACAAAACATAACATTAATTGAGGTTTAAAGTATTTCAGATAAGGTAAAAAGAAGTGATTGAACTTCCTATAGACTAAGCTGAAGTGCATAAATGAAATTTACTATGCTTTTGAGTATATAGAAATAAACTGAAGCACAAAAAATATTTCATCATCGTAACTTTTAGCTAATATTTAGAAGCAAAAATTATTTTACAATAATAAAGGAAGCATTATATGGAACAGTATTAATTAAATTGGTGTCATTTTGGCTGGGCTGAAGAGTGATTCATAATAATGAATTCAACTATTTAACTTTGAATTTGCGTTGCTGCACCTCTTTTCTATAGTGAACTTTGAAGCACAGAAGAGAGATGTAAGGCAGAAATACTGCATTATCAGATTTCATGTCCTAAACTGAGTAAGACTTTCTGTCCCATTTAAATTTCTAATGGATACATTTTAGCTCTTTGAGAATCGCAAGTAGAAATCATATTTCAAAGTTAGACAAAATTCTAAAATAACTTATTTTGTTTTAATCATCAGTATATAACTACTTCTTGCTTCATTAACGTTTCATAAGTTTTGGTTCAATACTGGGTCCCTGCCAGACAAGCTGCCAATATTCCTTATTTTGTTAGTTTCAATTTGCACAGCTGCTGTATCTTCATGGTCTTATGAAATTTGAACATCAGCTGGAATGTGTCAAAACAAATCATATTTTCATTTCCATTTTACTGGAATTTTCCTAAAAAAAACTATTACATTGTCATGAAAACATTTTCAAGTTGGAAAAAAATGCAGTATTGTCAATAACATTACTTCCAAAGGTATGTTAAAATGCTTCTAGGAGTAAACTTAATAAACAACATTATGAGACTTTGCTAATACATGAGCGCAAAGATGCATCCTTTCTAAAATGATCCTCCCAGCTGATCTGTATTCTTATGGGGAAATAATCGATTTAGTGAAATATTGCTTCTTTTTCTTTATGAATAAATTGAACATGTCTGGTGTTGCAGAATATATGTACATAATATTGTGTTATTAAATCAAAAAACAGTTCTGGTAGGAGTGATATGCTGAACCGCTCTCTATCATCATCTTTGAGAAGTCCTGGAGAATAACCAATGTTACTCTGGTCTTAAAAAAGGGTAAGAAGGAGGATCCGGGGAACTACAGGCCAGTCAGCCTCACCTCTGTCCCTGGGAAGGTGATGGAACAATTTGGTCCAGATGCTGTCTCCAGGCAGTTGGAAAAGAAGAGTTATCAGGAGTAGTCAGTATGGGTTCACCATGGGGAGGCCATGCTAGACCAACCTGGTGGCCTTCTATGATGTCATTACTGGCTGGGTGGATGGGGGCAGAGCAGTGGATGTAGTCTACCTTGATTTCAGCAAGGTATTTGACACTGTCTCCCACAGCATCCCTATAACAAAGCTGAGGAGATGTGGAATAGATGAGTGGATGGTGAAGTGGGGTGAGAACTGGTTGACTGACAGAGCTCAGAAGGTTGTGATCAGTGGTACAGAGTCCAGTTGGAGACCTTTACTTAGCTGTGTTCCTCAAGGGTCAGTGCTGCCTCCGGTCCTGTTCAACATCTTCATCAATGGCCTTGATGAGGGGATGGAGTCCACCCTCAGCAAGTTTGCTGACAATACAAAGCTAGGAGGAAAAGCTGACACACTGGAAGGCTGTGCTGCCATTCAGTAAGACCAGGGCAGGCTGGAGAGTTGGGCAGAGAGGAATCAGATGAGGTTTAACAAGAGCAAGTCTAGAGTCTTGCACCTAGGGAGGAATAACAGTGTGCACTGGTACAGGTTGTGGGATGACCTTCTGGAGAGGAGTTCTGAGGAGAGGGACCTGGGTATCCTGGTGGATGACAGGCTGGCCATGAGCCAGCAGTGTGTCCTGGTGGCCAAGAAGGCCAAGAAAGCCAATGGGATCCTGGGGTGCATTAAAAAGAGCATGGCCAGCAGGTCAAGGGAGGTGATCCTCCCCCTCTACTCTGCCCTGGTGAGGCCTCACCTGGAGTATTGTGTCCAGTTATGGGTTCTTGAACTAGGAAATATGGTGTTCATCTCTCTCTGAAAAGGTGAATAGATGTGTTCAGGACTAGTGGCCATATGGGTAAACAGTGGCTCAATCTTCCTGTTCAAAAGAACTGGGCCTATGATCTAATAAGCTTTTCTTCTTAATCCCTACAAAATATATGAGTGCTGTGTAATGTCAATATTATTTTCTGACTTGTATTTGTACTCTCAAATAATTGTCCACTTGAGTTTCAGAGCATTAGAATACAAACAACTGCAGAAGGCTGTGAGACTGAAATATGATGTTTGAGACAATATTTTACTTATTCTGACACCTTTATCAATCCTTGATTTATTTTAATTGACATGAGTGGTGATTTTCCTTCTACTGTGTGTTTTCTGGTTTCTGATTCAAGAAAAATTGGAGTAAATATTGATAAAATCACTCTTCTTAATTGTACTTGACTGAACATATATTTTATTAAAAATACACTTCTACTTTAACAAGTAAATTAGAGAAACTGAAGTGCTTCCATTTTCATCTCACCACCAAAACTGAAGTTTTATAAAGACACAGCTCAATTACGCCCTCAGTGATTTTCTTAGTAATCTTATGCAATATTAAACTAATTCAAAAGCAGACATCATTCTGCCGTCCTGTTCAATACATTGATCATTTATATGCTGAATAACTTTTTGTCAGCAGAAGAATATTAAGGTGGTGCTATAATTCCA
This sequence comes from Odontophorus gujanensis, assembly GCA_013399175.1. Classification (NCBI taxonomy): domain Eukaryota; kingdom Metazoa; phylum Chordata; class Aves; order Galliformes; family Odontophoridae; genus Odontophorus; species Odontophorus gujanensis. Next base: position 101,591 of record VXAB01002399.1, on the reverse strand, counting down.
TTGAGGTCTTGCACAATACAATCTGTTGCAAAAAACAATGATGTTTTGAAATAGTTTATTTCCAAATTAAGCTGCTTTCAGATTTGCAAATGATAGTAAGGAGGTCTTTTCAATGAAATAGATCTTATTCTGACTTTCCTTTGTCTCATCACATGATCATTTGCTGTTGCCATCCATTCTGTCTTCTAATCACAGAATTCTAATTAGGGCTGGGGAAGCTGTATCGCTGATAAGATTTACAGATTGCAGTATCAATTTGATTAGACACAAACTCAGCTGACATTTTAAAATTCACACTCATTCACATCTCAAAATTAAGTGGAAAGCTTTTTTATTAGCCAACACCTGAAGGCAGAACCATTTGTATATATGTATTTGTGTAAACTGTGAAGCCTGAAATGTTAGTTTTCAGATAATCATAGTGAAAGCAATATCACATCAAGTAAAAAAAACAACTAAATAATCTGCACTTTGACTTTGATGTATCCCAATTTCTCTGCTGATAATGTCAAGTGACACAAATCTTAGTGCCTTTGATGCCTTTATTTTAGTTGTACAGAGCTAAATGAATTAGTTTGGTCGTACTCTCTGCAATTTTTGTTTTGTTTTGTTTTTTGTGAATGGCCTGAAGAACATGTTAAGGAACTGATGTTTCGTGATTTCAGAACTATGTGAAGAGAATCTCAGAATGATAGAATTGTTTGAGTTGGAAAGGAGCCTTACAGATAATCTAGTCCAACTCCCTTGCACTGAACAGGGACACCTACAGCTAGATTATTTCATTGCTTGAGTGACTCCAGAACAGGGCAACCACCACCACTCTGGGCAATATGAGACAGTGCTTTGCTACTCTTACTAAGGTGAATGATTCACTATCCAGCCCTGAATTTCTTCATAAATAGTTACTTAATGAGGATTATAATTTTATTTTCAGCTGATTCACATTCATTGCCATTTCTCAGTCTGTTTCTATACCTGCATCAGCCTAAAGCTCATCCTGCTACTCATCACTTCTGCGCTCAACCTCTGTTGTCACCTATTTATTATATGGCCTTCTGTCTGTGCAGAGATGTATTTTCACAAAGACAAGTGCAGAGAATAATAGTGAAGTTGCCTGGAGGAGAAAAAGTTGTTCCATTCTCAAGCCCTCAATATTGTATATCTTGATATAAGATAACTGAAGTCTGTCTAGAGTTTTGGGCTGATGCTCATGACTTTGTCATTGGTCCATTTTCCATGTTCTCATGGCTGCCCCTAACCTGATCTGCCTCTTTCCACAGCTTCTTCATGTGCAAAATTAAACTAACATAAATGTACATACATATATTCTCCTCCCTTTGTAACTCTTCTGAACATCATTCATCCTTGCCATCTTTGAAAACACATTTACCTCTTGCATTTCTTTTTCTACAGTTTGCCACTAGGTACTATTACTTCTTTTTCTCATTCACTTTCATATCTATTTCATGGAAAAATATTTGTCTTTCTTGTTCCTTGAGGAGCAGTCATCCTTCTATGCAAAATTTCCTGACAAAATATGTCTCTATGATTTTCATCAGACTTATTCTGCACCTGTCTACTAGTTTTTCTCTTATTTTCAAAATCATCCTTTAAACTCACTTCTTCTGCTAGATTGACATGTTTTAATTGGTCACAGAAATGAGTGCATTAGAAAGGCTCATTAATAAGTATTCAAACACCTTCAGAGCATTAGACATTGAAAGATTTGTATGGTATTTTTAGTTTGTAGTCCAATCAACCCATTCTGATTTTGTGGAGAAAAGAAATGGCTATACTGAAGTAATGAATGTAAAGCACCTTGGATATGGCTGTTATGGCTCTTTGATCTTCTTTTCAGAACATAGAGAACAATCTCAAAGAAACTAGACCTCTGCTTGATGAAAGATGTGAACATATCAAATGTCTGCAAGTTTCATCTTGCTTGAAATTCCATGGAGCATTTTGAGTCTTGTGAGCTAAAAGTAAGTTTTTTTATTTTTACTTTTTGAGAAAAGTACATTAAAAATAGGATAGTGCTAGAGTGAGCTCGACAAACACCTCAGAATATATATATATGTATATATGTATATATATATGTATTTATGTTTTAACCTGGTAGGCAGCTGAGCACCACACTGCCATTTGCTCACTCCCCCACAGTGGGATGGGGGAGAATATCAAAGAAGATAAAAAGTGAGAGAACTCACTGGCTGAGATAAGGACAGTTTATTAAGAAAAAGAAAGAAATATCAAAATAAAAAATAAAGTAATTGATTGCTCACTACCAGCTGCCTGATGCTGAGTCAGTCCCCAAACAGCAGAGTCCCCAGACAACTCTCCTAGTTTTATTGCTAAACATGATACCGTATGGTATGAGATATCCCTTAGATCAGCTGGGGTCAGCTGTCCTGGTTCTGTCTCTTCCCATCTCCTCATGTACCCTCAGCCTACTCCCCAGCAGGGCAGCATGACAGGCATGGATGTCCTTGACACTGCATGCACCACTCAGCAACAACTAAAATATTGCTATATTATCATTGTTATTTCCATCCTAAACCCAAAACCCAGCATGATATCAGCTGCTATGAAGAAAATTATCTGTATTCCAGGCGAAATCAGGACAATATGTTTTACATGTACATCTTCATGGCGAGATGAAAAAGATGAAGTAGATTAACCACCAGGTGATAAAGTACACCATCGTCTGCCTTGGAGACTTATGAATTGAGAGTTATAATCCCCTGACCTCTGTAAAACTGGAAGCCTCAAATTTAGATGAGCTTTTCTTCCATTACTGGTCTCCACACTCATTTCAGAATATGTCTCTCATGGCTGAGGACCACAGACCATGCATACTGCATGCTTCAGACTTGGCACGGGTACCACCTAAATTATACACACATGGATCTGCAAGAAATCCTTTCTAGCACAGCTGGTAAATGAGTCTTTTGTTTTTACTTTGGTTTGTTATTACAAAGAACAATGTTAGGCACTCCTTAAATACACAGCATGGTTTGATACATGGTTCTGTCTTTATGAAGACATTAGTTTTGTTCTTGAGAGTCCACAGGAAACCAAGGTGGGAGCAGGCAGGGGTATCTGCACACAGCTACTGAGGGCAGAGATGTTCCTTGTTTTTAATGTCATTTCAAAATTAATAGAAAGAACTGTAGAGCCCAACCTGCTGTGTGTACTTAATTTACCATGAGGATAATGCTTTCTGATAAGCTAATAGAGTCTAGATTGCATGTGTTTCCACTTGAATTGGAACTACAATACTTCTATTGTGCATTCAAAGTATTATTTTTACAAAATACTCCCTTCTGATTTTAATTGTCTTCTTCACCATGCACATACTATTAATTTAGCTTGTTTGTATTCCACCTACTGTTATGTGAAATTATTTCATGGATGGAGTGAATTCCCAACAAAATGTGCATGAAATTAACTACCCTTTTTCTCTCATTAACTGTAATAGCACTTATAGCAAATGATTCCCCATCCAGTAAGATTATAACAACAACAATAAAAATACCTAACCTGATTTTGTTAAGAGGCTCTATCTTTACAATTTTTGTAGAACGGATGTATGAGTATCTGAATAAATGGATTTCCATCTGTGTGTTTGTTCATGTGACTACTCACTCTAGCATGCTGATTTGATTTACTAATTGCAATCATTTCACTATTTCTTTTCTATGGTAAATTGCCCTTCAGAAAGAGACTGTCAGTTGCTTCTTTTGTGTTTCTTATGATACAAAATGGTTTCAGGATAGCCAAACCTGAACAGTCTAAAAAGAAAGTTTAATACTCCACTTTACTCCAGATTTATGTTAATGTACTTGAGAAAGTTCAAAAGCTGAAAATTTTTTATAAAAATTCTCATTACTATGGCAGGCTAAGCTAACCATTAACTCAGGTTTTTATTGCATGCAGGTACCAAACTTTTACAAACAGCCTCAGATATGGTACTGGGAAAAATTTTATCAGTTTGGTTTTATTTCATTGGAAGGCAGCAGAGTGTTGTGTTTGTAAGAATATGCTGGTCAGAAAAGTCCTTGGTTTGCTCCTAGCACTGCTCAGTGTCCTGCTGCAGCATCAAATATTCCTGGTGGCATTATCATGAGCTTTTTATCTTGACCCAACATGGTATCAGTTCACTATTTTTATTTTAAGTAGTGTTGAAGTTCCTCAGCTTTGAGTTATGAGTATTTTTAGTTTTCTGAGGCTCTGTGCATTCATGTTTGGAACCGAAGTTCTATGAGCAGCATTAGAGCTGCTTTTCTTTCCTTCTGATCCCATGTGCCAAGTCCTGAAGCAGTATTTTCCTTTGACAACAAAGTGTCCACACTGCACTGAATTTTGGGGAAACAAGATGAGTGCTTTTGTATCATGATGGTTGGATGGGTATATATGTATGAAACAACACTCCACTAGGATATACTGAGACACTGCCTTGACATTGGGTTCACTGACCAAACAACTTGTAATCCTAATTCTCCAGATACAGTGGGATTCCTTTTTAATAGAAAGCAAAATCTTTCCTGAAAGAACAAGTGATAATATTGTATTGGTATCCTTCTGTTAAGCAGTGAATATAAGAAATCTGGTGAAGCCCTCAACCTGCAAGGGCATATGTTATGTCCATAGCTGCTGTTGGTGTTATGTATTCATTCTGATGTCAGTACTCAAAGTTCTTTTGGGTCATTAATGCTAGGAATGAATTTTACTTTACAGTTACCTCATCTTAGCTATATTGTGCATAGTAATGCGAAGCTCATGAGCATTTTGTGTTTCTCTGTTGTATGCCACCCTTATCTTATCACACAATATCCCATATATTTCTGTGCTATAACACCGCAATGTAACATCTGTTATTCAAGTGAACACATTTAATCAAAAGAAATTGTTTAAGAGATTATTAATCATTAATACAGTCAGCAAAATAAAACAAATTGGCTACAGAAAGTGCTCTTTGGGAAAGAAAATGAGCTCAGTGCCTCACCATTAACTGTTTTTCATAGCCAGTAGACGGCTAAGTGCCCATTTGTCCTTGGAAATAAGTGTGACAAAAGAGGTTAGAAAACAGCAATTCTTCTTTGGGGAAGTTTTTGCCTAATGAGAAATGCTTAATGAGAAAAGAATATAGTAAATGAATCTATTTGAGACAGTGGTTAGCAATGGGAAGCAATATGGCATCCTATAAAAATGTAACAGTTTAACATTTCAAGTTCTTGAAAATAGGTACCTGTGGTTTCTCTAGAAGCAGTTTTCCTGGAGTTCTTCCAGACCTCCCTTTGCCTTTCTCCTTTTTCACTAAGTCTATGTTAAAGAAATGAGATCCTAAAACAGTACTTTTTTATATAGTTAGATTAGTTATGGAAGTATGAATCTTGTGCAACACATGAAATTTTACAGATTTGTTAAATGTAAATAGGATGGTAAATGCCCCTCCCCTGCAAAAAAGGCAACAGAAATGATTTCTCTTTTTCTTTCATTGCCTGTACAAATGTGACTGAGTTCTGAATGGTGGCTGTGTGTCTTAACATATGCAAATAAGGAATATGTATGTAAGAAAAATCAGTCAAATAACTGGTACTATGTAGAAATGCTGGTGGGAGATCTCATTTACTTGGCTAGTTGTTTGATTATTCTCTTAGTTTTGGATATGTTTGTGGTCTGTTTCATTTGTTTGTTTGTTTGCTCATTTGTTTGTTTTCCAAAAACAACTAAATATAACGGGACAGAAAATTACTGCCAGAGCTGGAGCTATTAGAAATATCATCCCAACACATAAGTATGCACAGGAATTTTGACTGCAAGAATGAGTTGTATTTGTTAATCAGTGTACTTCAAGGTGCAAACCTTTGCTTTCTACTCACCCTCTTGAAATAGTCCTGACGAATAAAATGTTACTTATAAACAAGAAAATCAACAGGAAAATGTTGAGTTAGACATTTTGTTCCAGATAAGCCATGGATCCTCCATCTCTGGAGGCTTTTGAGGTACCAGGTCCAGTGCATGTCAACCTTGCCCAGAGCAGGGGGTTGGAAATGGATGGGTCTCTTCCAACTCAAACCATTCTGTGATTCTATAAGTTGGAGAGCTTTGATATAAGTAAACTTTCCTTTCACTACTAATCCTCCACTGCTATGAAGCCAGGTGGAACCACAGTAAAAGACTAGAATGTTCTGTAAATCTGAAGTTAATCCTTAGTTAATGCTGAGTGTTCAATTGTTTACAAATAGATTTTTAGCAAACTAGAACATTGTGGTCTATGTGTTAGGAAATCTCTTGAAAATATACAATTTATCAATCTAGAAACTGATTAATCCAGGTTGTGACAGAGTCTTCCTCTATCTCTCATCCTTAAAGTTTTGTTATTTCTTAGCACAGACACATTGTGGTGTTACAGATCTGGCAGTGTGATTAAGAAGTAGGAGTGCATACCTCGTAGCTAATATTTTATTATAGTTCTTTAATTTAAGCTCTTAATTAAATTATAAGACTGACTCAACAGTTTTCCAAATATATCTTCTATATAGAGGAATGTGGGCTGTTTCTGTAACTTAATGAGGAGAATGCAGTGTGTGACAGCTTTACTGCTCCTTTTATTTCAGTTTTTCCAAGGAGAGATATCATCTGTGTAGATATCTTATGTTTTATAGGGAGCATTGGTTCTGTTTCCCAATCAGTGAAAGATCAAGTACAGACCAATGAAAAGGTGATAACTGGCTGTGTTTAATCACAATTATGCTCTGGTATGAAACAAATTTTAGAAGTACTTGATTTTTCTTGGACATTCTGACAAACTTGAGGTACGAGATTCCTTCTAGTTGACTGGGCAGACTATATTATATCAGAGATTATTGTCAATTCCCTTATGAGCATGCAGCCAGTATCGTCAATGGAAGTAAGAAAATGATCGATCTGATCACTTAATGTTATCTACTTTAAGTTTTAATACATTGATTTAATAAATAGAAACCCTACCATAGGAGGAGGCTTCAAGTTCAATCAATACAGAGAAGCCAATAGGAAACATCTATTATCTCCCTCATTCTCTTCCATATACTCACCTTCTCTAATCCACAACTGGCCAATAAAACTCTTCCCTTGGGAAGATTCATTCTGGAAACAAGAACGAACTGTCAAAAGGCATAACATGAATCAACTGAAGAACTTAACATTCTCACAGAAACACACACACAGTCATTCTCAAATATACAATCGCTCACAAATTCTCTCTTTATAAGAATATTAAAAGAATAAATCAATGTAAAGACACATATCTGTGTCTTTTTAAGTAACACATAAAAACATTTAGATTTACAATTTCAGTGATATCAAGGTTAAGGATAGAAGGTTTCATTGATAATGGGTAACTGAACATCACATTGAGCAGAGGGATAATACTCCAATACACATCACATCTCATCCCAGTCAGTATTTCACACACTGTGGATGTATTAAGAAAGATAGATGCATTGATCTTTGTTATTCTAAAAAGAAATACCATACAGTTGATTTTGAATCTCAGATCTTGTAAAATTGATTATAATTATTAGAAAACTATTTATTGGACTTTCCAAATATGGGGAATAGCCCAGAAGTTCAACCATATACTGATTTCATCAAGAGAAGTGTGATCAGTAGGCCAAGAGAAGTGATTATTCCCCTCTACTCTGCTCTTGTTAGACCCCACCTTAAGTATTGGATCAGTTTCTGGGTTCCAAACATGAATCTGTTGGTGCAGGTCCAGAGGAGGTCTATGAAGATGATCAGAGGGCTGGAACACCTTCCCAACAAGGACAGACTGAAAGATCTGGGGCATTTCAGCCTAGATAAGAGAAGGCTCTGCAGAGACCCTAGAATGGCCATCCAGTACTTGAGAGGAGCCCACAGGAAAGCTGGGGAGGCACTTTTTATAAGGGCATGTAGCCACAAAGGGAAATGGTTTAAAACTGCATTAGGGTTTGGTTTATAAACATAAAATGTGAGATAACCTGAGATGCATAAATTAAAAGGTATACCTTTCATTCTGTAGTTCTTAAGTAATCTGTTGACCTGAGGTAGAGAAACATAAAAAGGGGAAAGGGTACTGATGTATGATGATTTTTCCTCATTACTCTCTCTTTAAAAAAAAAAAAAATTATCTCGAATTATATGCAAGCAGAGGGAACAATGTACTGACATCATATTTAATGTTATCCAACCCTACCAGCCT
>VXAB01002399.1:0-91155 GCA_013399175.1 Odontophorus gujanensis | reverse complement strand
TGTGACCTGTTTCCATTATGTTTCATACAGTCATGCTTACCAGTGTCAAGTGAACACAAAGTATATCCTACTCAATCAAACCCATCCTCTGTTGTTTCTATGCTTCTGAGCAAGCAAACAAAACTGATGTCCTCCCTGCCTGCTCCCAGAGATGCTTTTGCAGCGTCCTGGCCACTGTCTCAAGTATGCCTAGCTCAACATGGGCTCTCCAAGGCTCTCACTGATGGGTGGTAAGAAGTGACATACACTTGCTAGTCTTCCAAATCTTGCTTGTAAAAGCAAAGCCGATACAGTTGTGTCTAAATGCCACACTTGGGATCATCTAAACTCTCATGACAGATTGGATTTAATTCTACCTCTTTGTATGACAGCACTGGCCTGTTTCTCAGGAGGACTGCCCATCTCTACCATCCAATGCATGGTACTGTGTTCCCTCTGTAACATATCTGCTTAAAACATTTACAGCATAAAAGAAATGCTGTCCTGACCAGGTCTACCATATCTACAGTCTGCTCTACTATTGCAGTTGCGATGGCAAGAGCCATCTTATCTACATAAATGAATTCTGGGAGGTAAAGGTAAGAGTTCTGGAGCTCTTTAGGTCATTCCAAAAATCACTATTTTCTCTTTTTGCTGTAATATACATATATACATAAAATGATTTAAACAAACTGTTCAATTTGCTGACTCATTATTTAGTTTTGCTTTTGACTTGAAAACTAAACAAATCATGTTTCTTCCATTTATATCCCACTGTTTACAGCCCTGTAGATTGCTTTACAAAAAAGAAATAACCATAAAGTGGTGATGTTCAGAAGTTTACTAGCAACACATAAATATTTATATATAGTCTGTACTGAAGACTTTCCATTGAGTTCAAATACATGTATAATGCAGACATTTATATATTTTCATATGAAAGGTCCAATAGAGATTAGATGGTTTCATGCTGTCTTTCATTTAATACACTGAGCTTGAAGGTCAGTGCTTTTTTATTTTGCCTTTGAAGATTTGTTCTTGTGTTCGCTTTCTGTCTTTGTGTTCAGGGCTCAGTCATGAAGATGCTTTACAACAGCAGCCCTTTACCTCAGGATGTGGGATTTAAATCCTAATCTGGCTCAAACACTGGGAGGTTAGTGGTCTTGTCATGCTCCCTAGTGGCTGCTGCTTTGCTGAACAGATGCCATGCTGCAGGGATAGCCAGCCCTGGCCTATGACCACTACCACGAACCATACAGCCTGAAGCACAAGAAGGGAGACCTGAGGGTTGCTCTGGCTTGACTCTAGTCAGTTTTAAACCATGTCTTAATCTTTCATCTCAGGGAAACTGTGACTTAATGCCTCAATGACAATATTGCTATTATTTTAAATATTTTTATGTCCCCTATTTTCTTCCTGGTTATAAACCCTTCACTTGAAGTCTAGAATAAAAAAATGGTCAAACTGACAAAAAAATAAAAAATAAAAAGTCAAACAAATACAACATTATGACTACTTTCCTCAAATTACTAAAAAATTGCAATAAAAAGAACTACAGATGACTGTGAGAATGGTCTGGCTGACCTCAGTGTGCTTTGAGCCTGGAGTCAAACATACTGAGGGTTATCACTGGCACTAAATTTCTTGATTTTGTAAACTGGTACAGGGCCCTTCCAGAGAAAGAGTTTTCTTACATTTTAGGATTATAAATTTTCTGCTGAGGTGGTCCATGAAGTACAGAAGTGACCTAAAATGTTCATAAGGAAACTGAAATTGAAACCTTCATAAATCTCAGAGAAAGTTTGGTCCAGGTTGTAAGTGACAATGAAGATAAGAATTATTTTCTTAGTCCAAAAAGCTGCAGTAGAATTAAACTGCAAAAACAAGTGAATCACCCTTTCTGATCACACCTCTAGCAGAACGTAAGCTATTGTCTTAAGAAGATGATAGTTTTGCTTTTTGAGTTTATTTCATTTTAATGCTAAAATATCAAGCTAGCAATATGGACTGACATCTTGATGAAGTGATTTGCTTATGACTCTAGTCCTGAATGGTGTCACTTTTCCTAGCTACTCTAGAATCCTGCTCACACACACATTTTACTTCTCAGAGCAAGCATCCTTCACCATTTTTGCAAGCACATGCTGCTGAGAAGTCATCCCTTCTCCTTAGTCTGCAAACAAAAGGGTTTGTTGACTTTGTTCCTTTTACAGTAGGGGTGATGATGTGGGGAATAATGAAAAAAAATTGAAGCGATGCTTTCCATTTGTGGGATGTAGGAGGTCAAGGGAAACAAAAGCCCCTGTGGATGTTTTATGGGAGATACACAGATGGCTTCGGGGGTGTGGCAGACTGTTGATGTTAAAAGGATGAAGGAAGCCAAAAATGATTTGTGACAGATGCTCTCAAAGAACAAAGTGTTTAAAGAGGATTGCATTAACTTTATAAATGTTAGAAGTGTTGTTTACCTAACTTCAAGTTTTTGTCAGTAGATGTGTTCCCAGTTGAATAAAATATGTCTCCTTCAAAACTAAAATATGTAGCGAAGTAATTAATGCTGTCTTTGACTTGTGAACAGTTTCAGCTGGAAAACAGTTGAAACTTGTTCCTCATGAGATGTACCATGCAGACCACTCAGGCCTCATAACAGCCAGTGGAAAACTGAACCATTTATAAAAGTGATGATCTTGACAGGAGAGAGTTCTCCAGAAGATATTACCATGACTAGAAGGGGCAAATACTTCAAAGGTCTGAAAGTGCACAAAGCCTGAGATTATCACCACTTTGGAAGACAATGGACCACCAAGCAGATTCACGGGGTGGCTGTTGCTTAAAGATCAATTCCACAGAATCATAGAATCATAGGACGGCTCAGGTTGGAAGGGACTTTAAAGATAGTCTGGTTCCAAAGCCCACCTCTCAAGAGCCCTGGACGGCCGCTCAGGAGATCTGACTGCCTAGGGCCCCACCCAACCTGGCCCTGAACAACTCCAGGGATGGGGCATCAATTATGGAATTTCCTTTGGAATGGTTTTACTCTGGTCAAATAGTTCATAAGTTCCAAATGAGCTGGAGGAATTGGATGAAGGTGGCAGAGGAACTACACACTGTGAATCAGAAGGTTACAGGAGCGTGTTCAGCAACGTCCACCTGTAAAGAGTTGTGCCATGGAATCCTGCCTCAAGAAAGCAGGATGATCAAGTTGGGATATAATAAGGAACTAGAAGTGTGGTTACCTTAGAAGCTGAAGAAAGAACTTCACTAAACTATTAATGTGCCTGAAAATTAAGAAAAGCCAAGATTTCTGGTTATTAGCAAGCCAAGCTTAAGGATTTGTCTTCTGAAATGAAGACAGATTTAATATTTAGCAAGCTGAGATTTTTTTTTATTTTTTTATTTTTTTGCCATAATGAGAAAAGGGCTTCAAGCAGGAACCAAAAAGCAGTAAGAATCAAATAAATACATTTTTAACTGACATAGTCTAATTGTGTTTCCTTCCTATTATTTTTTGCTGTGCACCTGGATTTTCCCTCCTTATCTTTCTTCTCCCAGTGTAGTTTATTTGGGATTCTTATAATCTCAGCCTTAAGGAGGATTTCCAGTGTTGCTGAACTGGGCACTAACAGCAGTGCTTTTTTGGGATTACTCTCTTTCAGAAAAATGCTTTGAGCAGCAGTTCTGCCTTGGAGACTGCCACATGCTGTGGAAGAGAGAGACTGTGAAAACACTTGAGGTTCAAAAAAGCTTCGTTAAATTTGGTCTTAAAAGTGCACTTATCTTTGGAAGGGCAGAAATGCTATATCAGACCCTCAAGTATCTCACCAAATAGGAGGATGTTATTTTTGAATATAGTTCAGAAATTGGAAAACTTGATTTGTTATTACTCACAGGGAATAAAATGATTTTAGAATATTCTACATAGTGGAAGTACAGATGTTTTTAAGTTTTGCCTCTCAAGAATGAAAATTCAAATAGAGTTGACTCTGGAGTCCCAGTTTTGACAGATATGCACCCCACTGGCAAAGCCAAATAATAGGATTGATAAAGAGAGTATTTTAGGGTCAGACATATAGGACTGCTATCTCTAGAAAGAGGAAGGAGGAAGCATGTGTATGCCTGAGAAATGCTACACCGATCATCAACAAAGAAGCCCAAATATTTGCTTGGAAATGTTTTCACAGCTTGGTAATGTCATGCTGGGAAGTCCACGCTCTGAGTCTCTCTTTCCAAAAGCAGACTTCGGTGCATGAGTGTGCATCTTGCTGCCAGTGAGTCACCTGGAAAATCTGTCATTTGGTTAAAGTGCCGAGAAAAGGCGTGACTAGTTTACACTGAGCAAGACTACTTTAATGCCATCGTTTGGGCAGATAATTCAAAATGTGTTGCTTGAGGCAATGGGTTGCTACATTGCTCACTAGTTGTTTCTATCACTTACTTGCCTGTTGGATGCATGTTTACAATAGCTAATTCGAGTGGACTGTGTTATTTACAGTGTTAGACTTTAACTGGAGGGAGCTTACTGTATAATCTCTTCACTTCAAGTGTGTTTGAGAAGCAGTTACTTCAGGAAACCTAAAGGGAGACAGCAGGAAAAAGAAAAAAATCAGCAGTTTTAACACCAAGCATTACTCTCCCTAAGGGGCAGTATGAAGTATTCCCATGCTGTTTACCTGATACTGGATTATATCAGATAGAGACTTCTTTGTGTACATACACTTTGGGGTGCAGTTTCTTACAGGCCAATGTGTTTTACATTGTATTTCAAGGTGAGTAATATCTGTAAAAGAAAACAGAAATAGAAAAGATCACAGTTTTTCCTTCTTGTCCTTCCTAGCCTTTTCCTTTAAAGTTTAGGCATTGATTCTTTTTCCCACAGCCATTTTTAAACTGCTTTTGTGGTTTCATATAATTTCTACCACATTAGTGAAAGCTAAATCCAACCTGGGCAGGCTAAAATCTTTACCTCCTTTTATGCTAGAACATCAAAAGTCTCCAATACAACTAATCCTTGATGAACAAGAACATAAAGCTCCCTGTCATCTTCAAGAGGAAGTGGGTATATTTAGCAACCCTAAGGCTTTACTTGGGCGATTCATAGAACCATAGAATGACAATGGCTTGGGTTGGAAGGGACCTTAAGGATCATCAAGCTCCAGTCCACTTTCTATGGGGTGGTTGCACCTCACCAACTCAGGCACTCTGCCTAGGGCCCCATCCAACCAGGCCTTGAATGTCTTGAGGGAAGGGGTACCCACAGCTGCCCTTGGCAGCCTGTGCCAGCACTCACCACCCTCTGAGTAAAGGATTTTCAGAGAGAATTTTTAGACAATGTAAGGATTTAAGAAACATTGGAAGCAGATTTATTCCTGCCTTGTAAACAGATCAATTAAGACTCATCTCCCAGATGAAATCTCTTAAAATTTTAGGTCTCTGCAACACATCCCAGTTATGGTGATATCATTCATACCCACATTTATTTTATTTATTTATTTGGGGAAACTGATGGAGAGGTTTATGCTAGCCACAGAGCTCTTTTATGAGATAATACAATACATTTTTCACAAGGGCCTTCACAGGCAGACACAGAAGCAACCAAAAGAGATTGGAGGGATTTGGCAGCCCTGCTGGCACCACTGCTCAGAGGAGAGCCAGCCGAACTGGAATCACACAAAGCAATTCAGGATATTCCATATATCTCAGCCCACATGTTCAGTCTTAGAACCAAATACCATGACTTTACCCAGGAATGTAGGGAAGAAATAAAAATTTCCCTTCTTCATGACTTCATTTTGACAATCCAGATCTCTGTTCCAAATTTACTCCTCGCTGTGGAGGTTATAGCACAAAATGACAAATCTAAGGGAGGGAAAAATCTGCCACTAAGTCCATACTAAGGAGGAAAACTAGACATTAATGAGTAGGAATTTGCTCATGTTTGTGCTTTTAGCACTTTACTCCACTGATTTCAGTGTCAAGGAAGCCTGTTTTAGCAGGTTCTCACATTCTGCTTTGTGTTATTAGGTGTATGTGTGCAGGGGACCAGAAAATTTCAGGCAATTTTATTTCTGGAGCTCTTTTGGAGCTCCACTGGAAGTCTGTAAAGCCAATTCTGTTGATTAACAATCAGAGAGCATTTTTTTGTTGTTGTTGTTTTGTTTCATTTGTTTTTATTTTTAAGGATTCAATTTCATTTACTTGGCTGTTCATATAACTACTTATCTGTTCAGACTATATAGCTTGTTCTGGATGATTTTTTTTCCAGATTTAAGGCTGATTTGCAAGAACAAAACTAACAATTTACTAGCATTCGCTGAGTTGCTCCAGCACATTTTGTGAGATTAAGAGAATATTCCAGACATCTTTCTACCAGAGAGCTGCCTTTTGAACATGAATTACAATAAGTGATTATGCAGATAAAGTAAAAATCCTCTGCCTTTCTATGGAGAGGTTCCTCCTAATAAGTATGCACATATACATATACATATATACACACACACATATATGTATATATACACACTTTTTTTTTTAACGTATCATAGAATGATAGAGTCATAGACTCATAGGATCATAGAATGGTTTGAGTTGGAAGGGACCTTAAAGATCATCCAGTTCCAACCCCTCCTGCTGTGGGCAGAGTTGCCACCCATCAGAACAGGCTGCCCAGGACCCCACCTGACCTGTAGAGATATCCCTGTATTAGGGAAAATGGCTTCACAAATACCTTATGCAACACTGTACTCAGCAACAATGAATGAGTGATAGGGGATCAGGGCTTTTCTTCATGTGTCAAAAATGTGTTGAAGTGCCATTCATCAGCCAGTAAACGTAGCACAAACGTTTCTTGGAGTTCTGTGAGCATGGTTCCATTCAATAGAGAAGTAACAAACAGAACTTCTGCTTGGAGGAGTACTTCCTGAACCAATGAATACGAGTGAGTGATGAATAAAAAGATTTGAATCAGGGTCAGCTTGCTAACAAGTTGGGCTACATCTGGAGGCACAGCACAATCTTCAGACCTTCTGGAACCACTTGATTTGCGGCCTTCACATCCATGCTGCCCCAGTTGTTGCTCTGTGGACACTGTTCATTGTGTTTTCCTCAGCTTCACTTAGATATTCAGACAGGCTGCTCCTGCAGCCTCAAAACTTCCATGTCAGAATGTTTGTGCTTTTTTTTCCAGTGTCTGTCCAGCTCTGACACAGCCATTCAGCCTGACACACATTGCTGTAGGCAGCAGTGTGAATTAGTGCTGCAGTGACAACAACTCTGCGACAGAAATGCCTCTGCAACTTCGGATGCTCAGAGATCAGTAAGCCCGGGGAAAGCACAGCCTGGAGAGCACGAGCTGAGAGAGGTGAGTATAACTGGAAAACCTGACAAGAAACATCAAAAGAGAAATATGAAGCTGAGATTTGAAAAGGTAAATTTCAAAGCTGTTTCCATCTGGTTGCACTGATTGCACTGGAGTGAAGCAAATTGAGAGCAAGCTGTTTCCAAAGGGTAATGAGACTTGCAAGGCACAGCACAGGCCAGGGACGTGGTGCCAACTGTTTGGGAATACAGAGCTCTGCCTGAAATCCCTGCCCAGAAGGGTTAGAGATAAGGAGAAGGAGAGATAAGAGGGTTAAATACTCACAAGTGTGCCTCCATCGTCACGGGATTGTCATGCTCCTTCTTCCAGAACATTATTGCCAGAAGTATGCACAGTCCCCTGTCCAACAGGAGAGAAGACAAGTGAACAGCACTGGAGTGGGGCTGTTCCTTAGAGTAAGTGATTAAATCCTCTTCTCCTTCCTATGTCAGCTACAAATCTAACTTTTCTTCAAGTGTGAGCTTAAGTTTTACTTTCCTGTCTCACTGACACCTTGGAAATTACAGTCCATGTCTCAAGTTCTCACTGAGCTCAGCATTTGAACAGAAACTTTTCCTTCCTACCTACATCACATGTATATGCATGCTGACTTCATCTTCAAAGGCAGTGATATCACTGTGTTGGCAGAACTCTGTTCTTTGGGATTGGTTTGGAATTTGGGGACCCCTCAGGAGAGAGAACTCCATACAACAGGATATTTCTTACAGGTTCTTTGTCTCTGATCACTGCTGGAGATCTCTGCATCAAAACTCAAAACTGGAGGCAGCAGCTTTAAATTGGGTGAAATGACTGCTTACACTCCAAAATTTTATTTCATTATTATTCAGCATTTTTCTTTACGAATATCTTAAAGACAAAATCTAGCTATTCATATATGTTTGGCAAATGTCTATCATGTTAAAGGTACTGTGAAGAGAGGGGAAGTAGGCATCAGGTAGAAATAAACAATGCTTGCATGTAAGAAAAACAAATGCAGCAGTGTTGAAAACCAAGAACATTCATATGAAAGAGATACACTGAAAACTGAACTGTCAGTGCTTTAGTGTCTGAGTGGATGTGCTTGGATGCTACTGGTATGTATCCAGCAGAAATAAATTGTGGAAGTTCCACTTGGAAAGCCACAGATTTAGTTTATAATCTCAGGACTACATCTTAGAAGATATTCTTGTGAGTATAATGAATAAAGAAGCCAGGAGCAATATGAAGAGATCATCCCCTTTTTCTTTCTTTCTTTTTCTTTCTTTTTCTTTCTTTTTAAGGAAGACATTTTTAATTGACTATCAGGAGCTCCACTGCAGCTCACCAGCCCAACTCACTGCCATCTGTCACTGAGCTGCATACCCATATCAAACCGTTCCTTCTTGCCAATGAATTTGGATGCTTCTAGTTTTCCTTTTGGTGGAAAAAGATTGTCTAACCCCTTCTCATGGCCGCACCAAAAACAGGTCCTACATTGCAAGCTCCTGAGAATGAGGAATTCTTTTATAAGTCAAAATCATCCCAAATCCAAGAATTACCTGTTAAATAGTTAAATCCCAGATTCAGGACAAAGTTTATAGTTCATCCCTCTATGTGCAAGCTAAATGGAGGACTAGGAAGGGATAGACAACCTTACATCTCTCTAAAAATATAGGTGATCAAACTGAAACCATACATATTAGAAACTAAAGAAGCAGAAAAGTTCTGAAGGTACTAAGGAGGCAGAGGCTGCTTTAGATTCAGTCCTGTACATCAAAACCATCTTTAAACATCTTTAAAAGATTTCTCCACGCTGTGAGCAGAGATTTTTTCATCTACTTTTAAAGCACTAAGCTGCAGCCCATGTACAAACCCTTCTATTTTCAGTAACAGTTTTGTTGAAGCTGGTTGAATTGTGATGAACATCAGTAGCAATGACCACTCCATGTACAGCTATTTCCCCATATAGTGCTCTCCTTGCTCTTCTGGATTCCCTCCACTTAGCTCTTGTCCCTGCTGAATTGAAGGCAGTGATTCAGACACAACTTCCCTGGAAGACCTTAGTTCACTGAGCCTCAAGAGGAGCTACAAGCCCATTGACCTTTAGAAGCTACAAGGCAGCATGACAGCACCTCCTCCCCCCTGCCATGTGTACTGGGGACAGATCTGATGAAAAAGACATTTTGTATACAGAAAGGTTTATAAATACGAGGATTCATAACTGCCAGCAAATTAGAATACAAGTGCCACAGTCAAGCTGCCTAGAAAAAAAAACCTCTGTTTTTAAATGTTGCTCCTAACTGACCATTTTTTGCCCTGTTTTTCTCTGAGACGGAGAGCAGCACATTCTTCTGTCTCACTATATTGAGAGGCAATAACCCACTTAAAGAGTTGTGCTGACTCATTAAAGCTGCACAGGAGGGTATGGTGAGTCTGAGAGGGAGCCAAGGAGATAGTCAAGCTTAGGGTACAGAGGTTAATTACATGTTTTTGTTTTGCCATCATCTTCTGCCCAGTATACACAGTCACATCATGGGAAAGCAGTATGTTTTGAAGCTGGTATGGCTTGACTGTAGTAGAGATTCAGCCTGTTTTAAAAGTGTGGTTACAAATCAACACAGCTTCTGCCTTGATGTTCTCAGCCTAAGCTAGAATTACATCCTAAAAGTTTGTGGTGGTTTTGGATCCTAAGTCTGGGCCAGGATAATCACAAGAGGAGACACAGCACTGGATGAGTGTTGGTGCTCAGCAATTTGATCCTGCTTCTTCTCTATAGGCTTTTTCATTGGCATTTCCATTTAGAATAAAATTTATTTTTTGGAAATGACCTCCTCAGTAGTAAAATTGCATTTTTCAACAACTTTTTTGACCTCAAACAAGAATGATTGTGGTCTTTTGTGTCAGCCTGGGGGAGATGTTCTGGCTCCAAGAACTCTGCACTTCTACAGCAAAAGTGAAAAAAAAAACAACAAAAACCAGGAGACTGAGAATCAAGTGTTGTAGATACAGCTGTAGAAATAGCTATACGTATGTTATATACTTGTTACTCATATATAAACCTTGTTCAATCATGCATTAATGTATATGGATACATCCTATGTATATAAATACTTTATATCGAAATAAGATAGGGCTGTGATTACACGTAAAAGGCTTTATCTACATATCACATATGTATGTGTCACGTGTATAAAATATGCAAAAATAAGTTTCCATATAGCAGAACTGTTTCCCAGATCCCTCTACCAGTGTCTATTGAAATTAATACAAGGAGAAGCATACTCTAAAAATACATAAATATGGTATTGCTCACATCAAGAGAGACTGAATCAGTGTGCTAGCAACACATACAGTGAATGAGCCAGCAGCAAAGGGGTGACTGTATTGAGGCTCACTGAGAGCAGACGAGCAGACTCGGAGAGGGAAAAAAATCCAATGTTTTTTTTGAGCTATAAAAAAATGTTTCCATTCCATTCATGTATTCATTCGTGTACTGTTTCTAGTTGCATCTTTCAGAAACAGGGGCACTCAGCTATGCATACTCTCATGAGCATTTCACCATCAGTTGTGGCAGAAGGAGCAGAACTGTTAAAAATGAACAGTAGAAAACAGAGGTGACTGGTGGACAACCCAGGTAGAAAGTAATAGGTTCTGACAGCGATGCTCACAGCTGCCTTCACAGTAAGCAGAATGTAATGTGACTTCCTTGACACCTGCACTGTGCTTTTTCTTTGGGTAATAGCCTAGCTCAATGTCAGACAGCAGGCACTGGCCTCTGGACCACTCATCTTGCTTTATAATAAAGAAGGAGATATGGGAAGTCCGTTTCTTCCAGGTGAGGGAAATGGCAAGATTTTCCTTTCTTTTCTATAGCTTAGCAACAAGGAAAAGCATTCATCTCTGCATGTACAGACAGGCACTGCCTCCTCTGGCTCTGAGGCACAGGCTGTGCGATGCTGTGGTCTTTGTGTAACTTCTTTGTGGAGAGAGAAGAGTTTCTAAATGATAGCATTTTTAATGAGGGACTGATACCCCAACTACACTGTACTTCTTTCTATCTTCCCACTCCATGGCACTGAGATTCACAAATAATAAAAGCATGATGTAATTAGTAGCTCACAGTATTCTTCATCAAGTGCTCTTTTCATCGAAGTACTCATTTTCTCAGGCATCTGTCTTTGGTCTCTCAATTTATTTCATGTAATGCAAAATATCATTGGAAGGTAAAGTGTTCGTGTAGTATTAATGCCTGGTGACTGACTGACTGCAGTGATTTCAAAGGGGTTGTGAAGTATCAATCTGAGGATAGAAATGAGCTCTTTTAACTTCTAAAACTTATTCCTACTAAGTCGATTTGGGTTCAGAGCTCTCAGCATCCTATCCTTCTTGTAGTTAGCAGTTTGCAGAGCTGGACAGTATTTCTACAGTTTACAATGATCTGTGAACTGAAGGAGAGTTAAACAAGAAGTTCTCATGAATTCAGCTTATGAATAAGTCATTCATCTGCACTTAAAATAAAACAGCATTTTTTCCCTTTGTGTAAAATTTTTCAATTAGTGTCTGGATTTGTATTTTCTGAAGACTATTTATGTGCATCTTTCATAAATATGTATGTGATAAGAAAAAGATTTGGAATTCCATCAAGGAAATAAATGAGAGCATGTCCACACACTTCAAAAATAAATGCATAAAGTAAGTAAGTGCTCAAACGATGCTATTATTGAATCAGTACATCCCATGAGCATAGTGCAAGATGGTTGCAGTGAGAATGGATTAGGATATTGTTATCCATATTTCATTCCAAAATTAGATTCCATCAACAAAATGGAGTTTTAATTAAAAAAAAAAGTAAGACTTGTCTATCAAGATTATTCATAAATCTATAAGTAAGGCACAATGCAGACTACATGGTTTACTTACAAGACTTGTTTTACACTTAACAAAATGAAACAATCCCCCTGAAAACCCATGATAATCTCTCTTTTAAACTACTACTTTTAAAGTCTTTGTGCATAAAACACTGTACACGGTTGTTGATGGAACCACTTAAAAGAGCAATGTTAAGATTATTAAAAAAAAAATACTCTTCCAATAAATATATATATATACATTTGGATTGCTTTATTTAAATAAACTTCATTTCATGTGAGTTTTACCTGTGTCAAAGAAAGAGGTGTCAATGCAGATAACAGTTTAGTGTAGTCCATAAATTATTCCTTTGAATTTTTGCCTTCCTCTGTTCTCTATAAATCAAACAAAGATAAATTTGGTTTTAAAGAGCCAAAGTCCGCCTTCAAATGTGGGTGTGCATCTCACTTAAATGTCAGGTAGTGTCAGGTGCTCAGATTAGAGGAAAGAATTTTCCACTATGATGAAAGAATTGTTGGGGAGAGAAGTCCTGTGGAGGAAAAGCTCTGTAGCTATTTTTAGGGGAACAGTTTTTAAACCAGAATTGAAGCTGGAAAATAGAATGGAAAGAAAATCCATTTCAAGGAAGAACTTACTAGTGGTTAACTTCTTTATTTTTCAGTTCTGATTTCTTTTTTAATGGTTTTCTGCTAGATATTAAGCAAAGTGTTATAGAGTTCAAGAAAAGCCAAACTTGTACTAGCAAAATGAATGACAATTTTGTTTCAGAAGGTACTTCCTGCATTCCTCTAAGGCACTTCCTCCTGCTGTCAGTTGTAAGTCCTGTGGACATGTCAAAGCCAAATCAATTTTTTCCAACCCAGCCCTGTCTGACATAAAAAACAAACCATTCTGTTCAGTTTAATCTTCAATATTGGAAAGCTTAACAGGTTATCACCAACTGATGCCAATTGTCAGAGTGACCTAAATAAAAATGAGTGTCAGAACAACCAGGATCTGAAATCTGAATCTTTCTGAGTTTTGTTAAAGAGTTTCTTGGGACCAGTGTGAACTGTTCCTATAGATAACTTTGGCGAACACAAGGGCAGGTGCATCTTAATCTCTGCTACCAACCAAACTTTTCATTTCCACTGGCTTATATATTATTAGGATATTAATATAGACAGTCATAAAACGAAGGTTGCTCTGTTGGGAAGCACAAAATAAAGAAAGAGGATCAACTGTATATTTTGAACAGTTTAAAGAGACATTGTTCAAAACTGCTTCCATTAAGAGACCTTGCATAATGTGTGTGGATATATATTCATACAGCTCAGTTTATTTTCATAATGCCTCTTGCATTCAAATTCATCGTCAATTTTGCATGCTTATTGTTTGTTTTTATGATCGTCATTCTTACTACTATGTTTTAGTGTGACTTTTTGTGTAATACACATAGGAGAACTTCTTTAAATGAAATGTCCAGTAAGTTGTGCCTCTAGACAGATATCTAATCTCATTTTATACAACTAGACAATGATAGAAAGCTCAGTCCTTCCCTGAATAGAGCTTCAAAATTTAAATAAATAAATAAATAATTTTTTAAAAAAATGAGTAAATCATGAAGTAAATTATTCCTGATGTCTTGCCTCATTTCATCTCACTTCAGGTTCCAGCTTCCAGCCTTGGGATTTGCTTTTGCACTTTTGAATGCTGGAGGTGTGTAAAATCAGAAACACCTTTACACAGAGGTACTTATGCCTAGTGCTCAGGTCACTTCTTAATTGTCTCACCAACTAAATAATGGCTTGAATTACTTGAATTACCCCAAAAGGTATTATTTCCATATCTATTTCCATACCATTTGCCTGTTATACTGCTTTCCAAATGATTCACACGCTTTTCTTTTCTCATGGCTCTGCTTAAAGGCAAATTCCACATATGTCTTATTTAGCTTATTGTGAAGTGAAATATTTCCTTCCTTCTACATAAATCAGGAAACCTATAGAAGAACACCAGTACTACAGAACACATGCACTCCTAGCATCTCAGATTGCCCATGAAGGCAGAACAACTTATGTTAAGATGACAGCTAAGCAATCACACAAGATTGATTTATTACAGAGGTAAACCACCAGACACGTTCTCCATATCAGAAAACATTTCATGTTGAACACAGCATAGAAGAATTAAAGAGAACAAGCAACATTGTTACATAAAATGAAGGTAAGGTACGATCTTCAAACGCTTCAAGAAGAAACTTGTAATACTGCTAGGGAAGAGAACCTGTCATATTGAGTCTATTTCTAGACATTATCAACTTGTTTGGAAATATGTTTTGTTGGAAAGCAAAGCATTAATTCTCCATGTCAATATTTTAGCTTTCTCTGTGCCTACTGCAGCACATTGCTAGTGATGTTTGCCTTACTTTATTATGTCCTCTGAGTTTTACATGACAACGTAGCATTTCAGCTGATAGATTTCTTCAGCAAACAGACATGATTGTCCTGAAAAATGACGATCATAGAGCTTTACTCAGGACATTCGTAACTTTGTTCCTTCATTAGTGTGCTCCCCAGATACTACCCAAAGTGCCTTAGGGTTGTTGTAAATACGGACAGAATTATCTGTGGCTGTTTAAATGCTTGCAGTGAGGCACTTGAGGTTAGATTCTTTTTACCTGATTTCAAGTGTTTCTAATGCAGACCCACATGAGACAGACACAGGGACCACTTTGTAGTCAGTAGCAAAAATTTGCAACATTAGGGCACATTTATCCCATCTTAGTTGTTTACTACAATTCATCTTACTTCTGATAACACTCCACACTCCACTGACTTTAGAGTAGATGCCATGACCAGTTATTAGAAATTTCTACCTTAATATGTGGGGGTCATAGGTTCATCACATATTTTAATTTTGCTTCTATTAAACTAGAAATATCAAACCCAGTTGAGCTTTTACCTCATTCTCTTCCAGTGCTCTGTCACTACAGACACCACAGTGTCCTTGTGAAATACCTGGCTTGAGAAGACTAGGTCAGAGCCATACTGCCTTGAATCTTTTTGGTGTTAGTTGTGCTGTGTGGGTATTTGCTATTGCCACAGTGACTGCTGTCTTCCATTCCACCCATGTCTAAGTATAGTACCAAACTAACTGAGCCCATTTTGGGATTTACTTTGATGCTAACATCACTTTTTTAAGCTATATATATATGGAAGACAAAATGGTACACTTCACAACTATGAAAAGTACATAGACTGGCCAAAACTAGTTGGACATAATACTGTATCATCCTGTTTTCCACTGAAATATTCTTTATGGTTTACAACCCCTTCTAACTATGACAAATCTTGGCACAGAAGTGACATTCATATCTGTGCCAGGGCCTTAGAAGTCTTGCTGTGTTAGGAACACAAAGACTAGTATGAAGTTTGGTTTATTAGCAGTGGTAGAATTTGGTTCCTCCTTCCTCTATCTGGACCGTTTTCCTGCCACTTACTACTTAAATGATACAGGAAATACGTGCCAGTCACACCGGACATTTCACTAACTGCCTTTGGTTTTGGTAGTTGTAATGGCTAGACCCTAACAAATTGTGTAAATAAAACTGCTTTTCAGACAGGGAAGACTGATTGATAAAGGTCACTAAATGTTTCCCTGCTGGAGTGTGAAATCAATGAAAAGTTTAATCTGGTATGATCTGGCAGTTTGTCACGTTTAGAAGAGCCAGTGTGAGCTAAGGATATAAAATATAGCAATGAGAAAAGGAAAGGAGAAACAAACCCTAGACTTGGAAACCACAAGCCACCACTTTCAGGTGTGAAAAAAAGCAGAGAGAAGCTGAACTATCTGTGTAACAGTACTGTTATAAAATTGGTATTAGGATTTTTCTCCACCATCACAGTTGTTTTTTATGTCTTCTGCTAACTGGTGTCTGTCAGAAAAGTTAAACACTGTGCACCAAAATCACTAAGAGATAGCTATTTTGCAGGATGGCTGCTCTCCTCTGGATAGAGGGTATGCTGGGATTTATAAATCAGACAGCATTATTGGGGCATACACAGACCGAAAGATTCTGAGATCTGAAAGGTTTTAAAAATAGAGGAAATCTTTTGTCTTCAGCAGCATTTGCTCTAGCTAACCCATGAACAGCATGGTTTACCAATGAAATAGAACTTCTTTATCACCTTCGGCTCTCGCAAAACATCTCACGCACTGAGATGTAGCTGCTCAGACAGTAACTGAGTAATATGAACCCTGATTGAGTATTGGCTTTGAGTTATCTTCTAACTGCTTAATTTGAAGTAAACTGGTTACAAAGTTTGTTGCAAAAATATCCTACTTGGAAAAGACAGAACTTTGATACTAGGAAAGATTTTACTCATGATAAAATTACTCTTCTTCTATTAATTTTTAAGTTCTTCAGGGAACACTTTTAGCCTATTTTTCTAGGAAATTAGACTTTGAAATTCTCAATTTCTGTATACATGAATGCCTCTGCTATCCCCAAATAACCTCTGAACTAGTTATCTAGCTTTGATAAAGTTAACAGACTCACAAAAATTCCGAAGAAGATTAAGCTATTTTGACTTCTATGAAAATAGGCCAGGCAAAGAGCAGATTCCTGTTAAGCATTTTATTTGAGAGAAATCCTTCATCAGTATTAGCCCTTAGAGACTTTGCATGGGAAAGAGAAAAGATCTGATGAATATCTGAACTTTCAAGAAAATTTCAAGTGGACACAGAAATGAACCATAACACATTTCATACAGGCTCATAAGGTCCAGCATGCATAGAGCTATTTATCTTGTTCCTTGTTAACAGAGAACACAGGGTAGTCAAGGCTTGGTCCAGAATGGGTTTTTGAATAACTTTGACGTACTGGATGTGGGTGCAGAAGCTGTTCCCAAGACAGGAGACAAGTCAAGTCTGGGGTGAGTCTTCTCTTTACCTGTTCTATTTCTTCCATTATACATTTCAATTACATAGTTGTACTCTGCCTAATTCTCTTTTTAGTGGTATCACATCATTTTGTTTATTGTGAAATGATAGTAATAATATCTCAGAGAATAATAATTTACATAAGATTTTTGTTAACTGTCTAAATTCAGCACTACACAATGATGCAAGATCCTTGAGGAGTTTAGTTTATATTAAGAGGATTTATTTGAAAGTAGAATAAGAACTGACAATCAAACATGCTCTGTGGATCTGCTCATCCATTCCTAATGAAAATTAGTGAAAAAAAGTGCCTCCTCTTGTCTTCATTGTTTTTGGTATCAGGTCCTTACTCAGGTGATGGCACATAGAACATGAGTCTCTTACATAGTCTCAAGTATAACAGCTTGTTCAGTTTCTTATATTTTGGTTTGGGTTGATTGGCTTTTGATTAATCTTGAAAAATTGATTTGATCTTGAAAATATCACAGAGAGATTATCCACCCACTTTCTGAACTCTTAGTGTAAAAAATAAACAAACAAAAAAAAATGAATACAAACAAAAAAACCACATGCTTTATTAAAGATCATACCTTTTCAATAGCTCATAAACAGACACACCAGCTCTCATGGCATTGCTCCCATACCTCCCATTATCTATTCAAAGCAAAAGACAATGTCTGGTAAACTGGATATAATGCTGGGTAATGACTATCATTCACGGATTTTAAATAATAATAGTAACATATTACTTTCACTGAAGATATTCGTTGAGAGAAATCTAAATTTCTTTCCGTGGCTACTTTATTCAATATTGTGCAATTGCTTTTGGTAATAAAAACACAGAAAGCTGATTAATGTTTGAAAATCAAAGAGACATGAACATCCTCTTTCACACAATTTCAGTTTTAATTTGCATATTTAAATTCTTTTTTAAGATTAACGGCAGTGAAAATGACTCTCCACTTGTCCAAGAGTGGAATGACAGTAAATGACTTCCATGACTGATGGAAGTGACCAAAAGGGGAACAGGCTGGCAACTGGAAAACATTTAAGTTCTGTTGTGTTTTTCTACGATCTTTGTGATATTTTTATATAGGTTTGTTAACATTAATTTGTCATTATTACTCAATACCACCTACCATCCAGAATTCATTATATTCCACATAAACTTCTTTGTCTTCTATTTTCATGTTTTATAATTATGTCCAAGTACCTATCTTCATAAGAAATTAGCATGCTATTAAAATTTGTGGTGATATACCCATTACTGATGTATGTGAGTCTTACTTCATGAAACATTTTAAAAAATATTAATTGTGCCAATGGGATATAATATCTGATTTTGAGTGAATTTCCCTGAGAAATTTAATTTGCATTAAAGAATAAAATATTGCATTTTATATTATCAGTAACTGTTTTTCTTTTTTGAACTCCTGAAAATAATTGGTCATAAAATTGTGCATAATTTAGCTTGAAAAATTGTTAGAATAAGTTACTTGGGCAGTACTTCAGAGCACAAACACTGAATAGATAAAAGATTAATGTTTTCTTGTTAACCAAAATAAATAAATAAATAAATAAGCTTAGTGAAACCTCTCTCCATACACATATATGCAGTAGTTTTTTATCTAAAGAGAGATGTTATACAATAAGTACTGTGACCAGACATGGAATCCTCAGTACATGGAACTGTTGAAACGCATCCAGAGGAGGGCCAGAAAAATCATCCCAGGATGAAACAGCTCTCCTACAGGGACAGGCTGAAAGAACTGGAGCTGCTCAGCCTGGAGAAGAGAAGGCCCTGGGGAGATCTGAGAATGGCCTTTATGTATCTAAAGGAGGGCTAGAAGAAAGGAGACAGACTCTTCAGCAGGGTCTATTGTGACAAGAAAAGGGGGAAAATATTACAAACTAAAAGAGGGCAGATCTAGACTGGATATAAAGAAAACATTTTTTATAATAAGGGTTGTGAAGCACTGAAGCACTGGAACAGGTTGCACAGATTGGTGGTTGATGCTTTGTCCCTAGGGTCATGGGGATCTGAGCATCTGCTCTAGCTGTAGGTGTCCCTGTTCAGTGCAGAAGAATTGGACTAGAGCCAAGGTGATCATAGAAATTATTCTATGATTCTACTTTCTGACTGAAACAGTACTATCAAAAGTAAGGTTCGGTCACACAAAACTGTGGGCATTTGTTACACTAATGCACTTGGGCAGTAAGAAACCAGATGAGGTTTAACAAGAGCAAGTGTAGAGACTTGCACCTAGGCACTGGTACAGGTTGGGTGATGATCTGCTGGAGAGGAGTTCTGAGGAGAGGGACCTGGGTGTCCTGGTGGGTGACAGGTTGGCCATGAGCCAGCAGTGTGCCCTGATGGCCAAGAAGGCCAATGGTATCCTGGGGTACATTAAAAAGAGCATGGCCAGCAGGTCGAAGGAGGTGATCCTCCCACTCTACTCTGCCCTGGTGAGGCCTCATCTGGAGTACTGTGTCCAGTTCTGGGCTCCCTGGTACAAAAAAGTCAGGGACCTCCTTGAGAGTGTTCAGAAGAGGGCTACAAAGATGATAAAGGACGTGGAACATCTCCCTTATGAGGAGAGGCTGAGAGACCTGGGCCTGTTCAGCCTTGAGAAAAGAAGACTCAGGGGGGATCTGATCTACATATATAAACATCTAAGGAGTGGGAGGCAAAGGGATGAAGCTGGACTCTTCTCAGTAGTGTGTGGTGGTAGGGCAAGGGGAAATGGCTACAAACTGAGGCATAGGAAGTTCCACACAAATGTGCACGGCAATTTCTATACTGTGGGAGTGTTGGGGCTCTAGAACAGGCTGTCCAGAGAAGTGGTGGAGACTCCTTCTCTGGAGACGTTCAAGACCCACCTGGACACCTACCTGTGCAACCTGGTCTAGGGAACTGCTTTGGCAGGGGGACTGGACTCGATGATCTCTAGAGATCCCTTCCAACCCCTACAATTCTGTGATTCTGTGTTTCTGTGTTTCATAATTATTATGCTCATGAGTAAAACAATGCTTCATTACAAAAGCATTGAAACAGCACAAAACAATAAATTATTTGGTTTACAATTAATCCTCTTAATGCCATTTGTCAGCAATAGGTGATGAATAAAACAAGCTCCCACAGCACCAGAACAGGTTTTATCACTGAAAGCTGAAAGCTCTTATATTAACGTTGTTCCCAGCTGAAAGGAAGCAGCACATCCTTAAGTTTAGTCACTGATACAGGCCACTCGTAAGCACAAAGGCATCTAGACAGAATTTTGCTGCAAACTCCAGCATTGTTACCAATGCAATGGGAGAGATTCCTTTCAGTAAAATTGTCTAAACAGAGCTAAAAACACTGAATAGTCTGATTACATTTTTCAGTTACTTTTTTTCCTCTTACCTCAAATCCTCCTCAACGAATGCCTCAACATATGTGTTGTGGTCTGGCAAAGCACAGCACTGTGCCCAGAGCACTACTGTGAAAGGAGTCAGAGCCCTGCATCCCATAAGCTTCCAAGCTGATCTAGAAGGAAAGCTGTCGCTATGATATAGTTTCAAGTCTATAAAGGATATGTGCAAGCTTAGAGTGACATTCTAGCAGCTTTTCCTAGAATAAAATATTCACAGTCACACTACCTGAACCTAAGCTCCTAACACTCCTAAGTGCTGTGCAATCTACTGTAGGGAACTTGTTTAGCAGGGGGTGTGGATTAGATGATCACCAAGGGTCCCTTCCAACCTCTACAATTCTGTGATTCCGTGATTCTGTGACACTTTCACCAGTTTCCCATGTAAGCACATCAAAAGTGCTAGGGCCATCTTTAATTGAACTGCCTAGAGCAAAACATGGGGAAAATTATGACACAGAGAGGTACTTGAGAAATGTCTTAACTGCAGCCATTCTATTCCTAATGCTACTTCAAACAGCCATAGAAATGTTAAAGAATCATTCATTTTTAAGACACTCTCTCCATATCTGATTCTGCCTACAGCTGGAGATCAAGATTTGTCAGTATTCAGTCAAGCCTGAGTTTCTCTAGTCCATTTTCTCCTGCAGTGATCTGCATCCTTACTGTTCCTTCTTCACCTACAGTGAACATGATTCATTATTGTGGAGTATCTTTCTCCTCATCTCTTTGACTTCTCCAGAAGTAACCACTAAACCACTTCTGAGTCAACCTAAAACTAGTGAGACAAACAGCCACCAGCACCAGCAAGTCAGGAGTTTCATCTTAGGTCTAAAATGAATGATGTAAGTCTGTGGAAGGGCTTGTCAGACTTCAAATACCATTGTTGATTTTCAGCAATTGAACAACACCCTCCCTAAGTCATCCATCATCCTCCATGAAAATAAGAAACACTGAGTAAAGAGTCCAGTTCACTATTTCCCATAGATGCACTACTGCATTACGAATATCAGAATTTGCTGTATTTCTGAAGTTGAAGCATATAGAAGGACACATAAACAGAGGTAGTATTTGCATAAAGATATTATCTTCCCTCTCCCCATTTTCTAACAAGGAGGAGCCCTTCCTGAGATTTGTCATAGCACTGATTCATTCTTATATATCTACTCAGTTATGGATATGAGCATATATGGAAGTTCAAGCTAGAAAAAAATGGACTCATTTTTATCTGCCCCATCAGAAGGGAAATACAGAATTTTAACGTAGTTCTTTAGTCACTGAGATGAGAACCTACCAGTAGCCATTCCTTTCACACAAACAAACTCTTAGACACTATTAGATAGAATGATGTGGTGAGCATATCATGGTGCTGTATTTTAAGAACTAAACGTGCTGATGAGCTTTTTAAGATTAAAAAGTAAATAGGATCTTGCTATTTTTATTCCTCTCTAATAGAGAAAAAAAAAGAAGGAAAAGTGTACCAATCACATTGTGAATGTATTTACCTAAAGAACAAGAAAAAAGGAAAACTTGAGCACATGTATTTATTTGTACTAAAAATGGTAGAAATGTCATTTATACACAGTTTGTATCTTGTTGCTAAATCTGGTGGAATGTAAAAGGGCTTTGGTGTAAATAAGAAATAGAGACCTTACAGTTTAAGAACAGATGGTTTAAGAAAGATAATGCTTTTTTTTTGTCATTGTTTAAAACTCTTATAATGCATATATCACTAAATTTTCTACTTTAGGCTAGGTTGTACAAGTGAACCATACAATTAACAATAAGAGTCTTAAAGTGAAATTACATTGATTATTCATTAAGCAGAATTTAAGTCTAAACTGCAGAGACTTCACTGAATTAAGTTTTTCCTAAACTTTTCATAAGAATTCCCACAAGCAAGATTTTATTTTATTTTATTTTTTCTCAGAATTTGATATAATGAAAATCCAAATGGCACAGCTAAAACAGCAATGAAGAGATAGGGGAAGGCCAGACCTGAGTGCTAGCTGGACTGAGGCTCACATACATCATGTGAAAACAATGGAAACAGGTCAATATTCTTCCACCAGAGAGCCTGAACCCTCGTAGAAGCTCCAGAATCACTTTATGCCTTGTAAAAGTTTCCAAGATATGTTTAACATATGCAGATTTAATGGAATATGCTTCCAGTATCATTAGGCCATTTCTCAGCTGTGAGTGAAAGTGCTAAAACATGAAGATAAATAGCTGCAGAGGATGCAGATCATATATTTGAGCAAGATCTAAGATCTGATTTTGAAAGCAAAGCACACAAAATCTCAGTTTATGGCACTACTGAAAATAGATTTTTCACAGGCTGCAGGATTGGTTTTAAAGCAGTCCAAAGGAAAAAGTTCTACTTTTTAACAAGCAACTATTGCTAAACTAAATGTGTAACTTGGACACTGTGGGATACAAATGTTGAATGCAGAAAGAAGCTGACCCAGAATATGCTTCATCATATGGATTCATTCCCCTTAATAAAACCAGAGAGCTGCAGGAGCTGAATGATGACTTTACAGACCTGAGTAAGTATCCTTTCCTTAGTGCCAATATTTCTTCAGCATTTCAGAGATATGGGATTTCTCCTCAGCTGTATATAACCCCAATTTTTACCTTGCCCCAAGGAGAAAACCATGTTGTGCTTTATTAGAACTTAAATTCGGGGACTTCAAAGTCCTTTAGAAGCATAAAGGAATTTAGCTTCATATTCTTCTCTGAGGGTGAAATCTATTCCTATGAGGATTTTCTGGTTGTGATTCAGGCAATGAGAACAAACTGATAGAGAATAGAAGGGAGAGAAGGGGAGTATTTGTTGCAGAACACAAATTGAAGAGAAATATTTCTCAGGCTGAAACAGTCACAATACATCTTGCATCTCTTTTTTTTTTTTTTTTTTAATTACAAACTTCAGAAAGTAGATCTTTCTCTGGAAATATCTGAAGAGTTTGAATTCCAGGGTTTCTTTCCCAGGAAGAATGGGAAAAAATACATTATGAGACAGTGATATTAGGATATTAGGTTTCTTTCTCCGTTGTAGAGTCTCCTTCCTATAATGCTTTTTTTTTTTTTTTTTTTTGTTTAATTCCTAAAATCTGAAAGTGCTTTCTGCTACAGTTCAGTATGATGACAAATGGCATGGAATATGCCTTTGGCCAGTTGGGGTCAGCTGGTTCTGGTTCCTCCCACCTCTTCACTGGCAGGGTTGCAACAGGAATGGACAAGTCCTTGATTCAATGTAAGCACTGCTCAGCTGTCCAAGTACTATCTACATTTTCAACCTAGGTCCAAAACAGAGAACCATGCCAGTGGCTATTAAGGAAATTAACACTATCTTTCTGAAAAAAAAAAAAAAAAAAAGGAAAAAAGACGTAGTTTTAGAATCACAGAGGAATTTAAGTCATTTTTTTCTTTTTTTTTTATTGTTTCAATATATTTTAGTGGAAATGATTTGACTTAGTGATTAACTTAATTGACCACACAACTAGGGAATGGGACTGTTGGTGTCAAGGTATCCAACCAACCATAAAAGACATTGTGTCTCTATTATCTAATAAAATTACTGTGTTCAGATGAGCTTAAGCAACTAAATGATCCTTGAACATGTGGCACCACAAATAACAGCTCTGAACCACTGTAATCAAAGACTTTTCTCTGACTCTCTGCTTCCCTCACTAGTCATGTGAGGCTGCCTTGTATCACACATTTAC
The DNA here is from genome assembly GCA_013399175.1 of Odontophorus gujanensis. Taxonomy (NCBI): domain Eukaryota; kingdom Metazoa; phylum Chordata; class Aves; order Galliformes; family Odontophoridae; genus Odontophorus; species Odontophorus gujanensis. The sequence goes on along the minus strand of VXAB01002399.1, from coordinate 66,913 downwards.
CTCTGATTGTTCCTCCACTGCATCCCATACTGAGCATTCCCTACTGCTCTGACCTGTGTTAATGCACATAAAGAATGAACTGCCAGTTGATTTGTAGTGTTTTAGAGTAGCTGCTGGGCAGAGATCCACCCCTTCTTCCAGTTAGGATGATAGGGTGAGAGGGAATGGCCTCAAGTGATGCCAGTTGAAGTTCAGACTGGATAATACAAAACATTTCTTGTCAGAAAGAGTGACAAGGCATTGGGGCAAGCCGCGCAGGTAGGTGGAGGAGTCACTGTCTCTGGATGTGTTCAAGAAACACATAGATGTGGCATTGAGGGACATGGTTTAGTGGGCATGGTAGTTATGGATTGACAGTTGGACTAGATGCTCTTAGAGATTTTTTCCAACCTCAATGATTTTATGATTTCATAATGCTAACAAGTAGTTTAAATAAGATGCATGAATAAGTAGGCCAAAATAAAAGCTCTCCAAATGAGACACACAGAAAGCATATGATAAAATGAGGGTGTAAACGTGAAACCTTGTTTTCACTCGGGCAAACCCACTACATTATTCTGAGTAACAGCTTCCAACCTATAATCAAATCTTCATTTGATTTCATATAAAAAAAATCACTGTGAGTTTTCGTAATAGAAATTTTATTTCTTGACAACAAGAAGCAGCCCAAACTGCCACCTGCAACATTCAGAATCTTGCATTAAAAAAGCTCTCCCTGGACAGAAAGCATAGCAGATCACAGATCTTTTCTTATGCACTTAACTCTTGCATGGATAATAACTCTGTTCTGTAAGTTGCAATGAACTTGCACAGGATGCTGTGGGGTGGCAACCTGCTGCTGTTGCTTCAATGGAAGTGGACAGACACCCTTATTCTGAATGATTTTGATAATAAACACAATGCTTCACCAGAGTTGCTTTGGGGATATCTCCAGTGTTTCTTTTATTTCATTTATTCATTCTCCTTCCTACAAAGTGAATGGTAACCTGGAGGGCCTGTGACATTTGAAGCATTTTCAGAAACAATGATAAACGCTTTCTTTGCTGACTTCTGGAGGGAGGTGTTGCCTACCCCCATGGCCTTTTTTTCACTAATGGGTAGAGCAGCACTTTCTATTCTGTACAGATGAAGCAGAATAGCCTGTGAGAGAAAGAAAAATTTGGTAAAAAAAAAAAAGGATGTGAAATAAATGTGTGAAGCTGTCATTGTTAAAACAGGTATCTGGGAGAAACAAACTTTCTCAAGCAAAGATAGGTCTGGCAACTTCTTGTGCAGCAAAGTCACATCATCTTGCTGCCATCTGTACTAGGTTTATTGTACGAAGAGAGATATTAGAGTGTGAATGGGAAATTTCTAAAAGACCCTTTGTGGGCTGCATTGCCTCCTTAGCTGTACAAAGGTCGAGGGGTGAACATTTTTTCTCAAAATCCCTTCCCCATCACCATGCATCATCATTGCTCTTATATGTGTGGCTATTAGTGATCTGAATGCAAATGTAAATCTTTAAAAGTTTTCTTAACGCCAGTAGAAGCCATATGTCAAAATTCTTGTGAAAAATGCAAAGGCACACAGAACAGAGAAGACAATTTCAAAACATTTAGCAAAAAAACTCCCACTGGAGAGCTCCTTTTCTGCCCCCATTGAAGTCATAGAATCATAGAATGGTTTGGGTTGGAAGGGACCTTTGAGATTATCTAGCTCCAACCTCCCAATATAGGCAGGGACACCTTCCACTAGACCAGGCTGCTCAAAGCTCCATCCAGCCAGGCCTTGAACACCTCCAGAGAGGAGGCATCCACAACCCCACTGGGCAATCTGTTTCAGTGTCTCATCACCCTCAAAATAAATAATTTCCTCATAATATATAATCTAAATCTACACTCTTTCAGTTTACGATATCCTCTTATTCTGTTGTTACATGCCCTTATAAAAAAGTTCCTCCCCAGCTTTCCTGTAGGCCCCCTTCAGGTACTAGAAGGCTGCTATAAAGTCCTCCTGGAGCCGACTCTTCTCCAGGCTGAAGAGCTCCAGATCTCAGCCTGTCTTCATGGGAGTGGTTCTCCAGCCATCTGATCATCTTAGTGGCCTCCTCTGGATCCAATCCAACAGCTTTGTGTCCTTCTTGTGCTGGGCGCTCCAGAACTGGACACAGTGGGGTCTACCCAAAAGCAGAGTAGAGGGGGCAGAATCACTTCCCTTGGTCTGCTGGTCATGCTTCTCTTTATGCAACCCAGGATACGACTGGCCTTCTGGGCTGCAAGCACACATTGCCAGCTCACCTTGAAACTTTCACCAACAAACACCTCCAAATCCTTCTTCCCAGGGCTGCTCTCAAGCCATTCTCCACCCAACCCGTATCTGTGCTTGAGGTTACCCTGACCCGGGTGCAGGACCTTGCACTTGGTCTTACTGAACTTCATGAAGTTGGTATGGACCCACGTCTTGAACCTGTCCAGGTCCCTCTGTTTAACATCCCTTCTCTCTACTGTATCAACTGCATCACTCAGCTTGGTGTTGTCTGTAAACTTGCTGAAAGTGTGTTTGATCTGACAGCCCATGTCACCTACAAAGTTGTTAATAACACCAGTGCAAGCATATATCCCTGGGGAACGCCACTTGTCACTGGTCTCCACTTAGACATTGAACTGCTGACCACAACTCTCTGAGTGTGACCATCCAATTACTTATCCAGTAAGTGGTCCTTACATCAAATCCATTTTTCTCAAATTTTGTGACCAGAATGTTGCGCACAACAGTACCAAATGCTTTGCATGAGTCCATGTAGATGACATTAGTTGCTCTTCCTTTATCCACTGATTGTTGTAACTCAACCATCAAAGGCCACCAAGTTTGCCAAGCATGACTTGCCCTTGGTGAAACCACGTTGGTTACGATCACCTAATCTTTATTTTCCTTGTGCCTGAGTAGGAACTTCAGGAGGATTTTCTCCATGATCTTACCAGGCACAGAGATGAGACTGACTGGCCTGTAGTTCCCTGGATCTTCTTTTGTTCCCTTCCTGAAAATGGGGGTTATGTTTTCTCTTTTCCAATCAGTGGGTACTTCACCAGACTGATATCACCTTTCAAATATTATGGATAGTGGCTTGACAACTTCATCCACCAGATCTCTCAGAATCGTGTAAGGGCGAATGGACTTGTGGACCATCAGGTTCTTTAGGTTGTCTCAAGCCTGATCTTCAGGTACAGTGGGCAGATCTTCCTTCTCCCAGTTCTTACATTTGCTTTCTATAGCTTGGGTGGTGTGGCTAGAGCCCTTGGCTGTTGAAGACTGAGGTAGAGAAATCACAGAGCACCTTAGCTTTCTCCATAAGTATGTCTCTAGTTTCCTTCTGGAAGGGGCCCACATCTTCCCTGGTCTTCCTTTTATCACTGATATACCTAGAATTTCTTGTTCCCTTTTGTGTTCCTGGACAGATTTAATTCCATCTGAGTTTTAGCTTTCCTAACCTGATCCCTGGCTTCTTTGTAGTCCTCCCAGGTAACACATTCCTGTTTTCACACCCTACAGAGTCAATAGAGAGTGTGCATGTTCCAAAATATGTTACCTTGCCTAGCACAGAGCCATTAGATCTACTATAATGTGCTGTATTTTGGATCTCAGCAATGGATTTGTCTGGAAAATAAGCTTCTGTTTTCTGATGTATTAATAAGAGATCTAACACTCCCTCTCCAGATGCTGCTGTTGAAATGAGTAATTTACATTTGGAATGACAAACTTTCTTCCAGCCTAATTAATACTAACTTCTATTTACCTGTTCAATTGATAGCAGATGACTTTGAAATTTGTTGCATGAGTTACAACACAAGAGTCGAAGTGCTAGTTCTCAGACACTCCTTTGAGCTAGATTACCTTAAAATGGTGAAAATGTTAAGCTGGAAACTTACTGATACTGTGGGAACTGATCAAAAGTCAAGATTGTGAAGATCCACATAGGCAGCAACAGTAGCTGTAGCTTATTCCCTCTTGTTTTTCAGAGGCTAAGAAAAGCAGAAGGAGCTGAATGGGGAAAGTAACTAAAAGCGATAAATGTCAGCACATTCAGATCTTATATGATAATCCAGGGAGACCAAATGAGAGGGAGTCTGAAGGCTGGTTAACACCTGGCACAACCACGTAGCCCTGTGGGACATCACTAAAATTTACTGTTAGAATTCATCAATATTTCTCTAGAATCTTTATCCTAGTAGAAAATCTCCAGACAAATCTTGTTAAAAATATCGCTTTCTAGAAGTTAATAGAGAGTAGTCTTGCTAAGAGGAAAAAATTTAACATGAACCTGCAGTTTGTGTTTGCAGCCCATAGGTATCCTGGGCTGCATCAGAAGAGGAATGGCCAGCAGGGACTGGGTGACTGTCCCCCCTCTGCTCTCAACTTGTGAGGCCCCATCTGGAGTACACTGTCCAGGTCTGGGGACCCCAACACAGGAAAGATGTTAAGCTGTTGAAGAGGGCCCAGAAGAGGTCTACGAAGGTGAGCATAGGCCTGGAGCACCTGTCCTATAAAGATAGGCTGAAGGAGCTGGGCTTGCTCATTCTAGAGAAGAGAAGGAGATGAAGAGATAACAGCCTTCCAGTATTTAAAGGGATACTATAAACAGGTGAGGAATTAACTTTTTACACAGGTAGATAGTGATAAGACAAGGATGGATTTAAACTAAAGGAGGAAAGATTTAGATTAGTTGTGAGGGGGAAGTTTTTCACTGAGAGAGTGGTGAGGTGCTGGAACAAGCTGCCCAGAGAGGTTGTGGATTTGTTCAAGGCTAAATTAGATAGGGCCCTGGGCAAGCTTGTCTAGTACTTAATCTAGTAGTTGCAACCTTGCCTGTAGTAGGTGGCTTGGAACTTGACCCTTGAGAGTCCAACCCAAGCTATCCTATGATTTTTTTATAACATTCTGAAATTCAGTCCTACAATAACTTATCAACTCTTCCATTTATCTTGTACTTATGTATCTTAAATCTCATTCATTGTTAAATTAAACTACAATTTAAGTATGTGTAAAGATTACCTATCATTCTTTAAGTTGTGTACATCTGTTTATTGGGGGGGGGAGTTGGGCTACATGACTTTTAAAGGTCCCTTCCAACTCAAAAGATTCTATGATTCTATGTAGTAAAAAGTAAATAAAAGAGTAAAGGAATAAAGAAAAAAAGAAAGAATAACAAAATAAACAAGGATGAATAGTCAAGGAAACTGAAAATGTGAAGTGGGAGTCAGCTTCTTTTTCCAGGTAACTTGTGATAGAACAAGAGGTAATGGCCTAAGTTGTGTTTAGGTTGGATGTTAGGAAAAAATTCTCAGAGTGGTGAGGTATTGGAACAGGCTTCCCAGGGAGGTGGTAGTGTCATCATCCTTGAAGATGTTCAAGAAATGTGTAGATGTGGTACTGAGGGTCGTAGTTTAGTAGGCATGGTAGGGATGAGTTGATGGTTGGACTAAATGATCTTAGTGGTCTTTTCCAATCTTAATGATTCTATGATTCTATGAAAATTTATTTTTAAACAGATTGAAATATTTGTGTTTAAATAACCTGGAAAAGTGAGAACTGAGAGGAGGTGATAGATTTGGATGATTTATAAAAAGAAGTAGTACAAGGAACTAAGAATTGGAACTAAATCTTTCTGAAATGAAAATTAGAAGAAAGAATTCTAATAGCAAGGGATGTTCTGGAAAGAGATTTCAGATAGTCATGGAGATGAGGAACTTGAATTATTTCAGTGGAAGTGATTAAGTGATGGAAACATGGAGTGAGCTTTTTTTTGAAGGGAGATTTTAGGATAGGAAAAGGATGAGATAAGAGCTTGAAATTAAACTGTGTGATATCAATATATGATTTATGGTTTGTTTGGATCCCCAAAAGTGGGGTGAAAGGAGACAGATCATGGTGACTTTGCTATGCTTTCCTCATAACAGTATTTAATTAGTTCATGGCATACATCCCGGGGTCTACTGTTGCCTGTAGGTAGTGGGAAGAAATATTATGTTCCTGTTTGATGTGTAACTGTTTTTAGGAGACAGAGAAAATTGGTTTTCTTCTGAAATATCAGAAATAAGCTACATTTGGAAAAGGTCTCCTGGGCTGAGTACTTTGGTGCATCAGTGACAGCCAGAAGTTCTTCAGAATCCTGTTAGTGAGTACTCACTCCCATACTCTTGGTTAAACTGATATCTCAGACTGAGGCTGGAGAAAACTTTCTTCTAACATGAATGACAAAGGCCCACTTTTTGCTTTTGTTTTCCTTGTGCTCAGAGCATGATCTGTTTCCTGAGACTCTTTGCCATTTACAGCTATCATGAAACTGCAAACACCTGGGATATCGATGATTTTTCTGCTCTTTCCTTGGGGTGTAGTACAGTAGGCTTCATCTCTCAGGCTTCTTGTGGGGGTGGAGAAATGTTTTGTGCTTTATAGTAGACAAAATTGGGAAAAGTTCATATGGACCGCTTGAAAATAACTGGCTTTTTGCACAGTCATCTGCATCTGAAAGGATGGATCTCAGGGTTCCTTTGATTTGTCAATCAGTTATGCAGTCTAAAATTGTTTCCTCTGCTAGTTCATTCAGGAAGAACATTCAGGACCAGAACTTTGTGAAGTAGTGTACAACTGCAGAATGGTGAAGAAATCAACTAATACAAATATCCTACAAAGTCTTTTATATGTATTTTTACAGAACAAGGCCACATCTACATTTTCCATTGCAGCAATCTGGAACCTTGATTCAATCTAAGAAACAATGTTAGGAGGTCTCTACATTTCCTGAGAAAAAGTTTTGGGGTTGGTTTGGATTGGTTTGGTTAGATTTATTTTTTCTTTCTTACACTCCTCTTTCACAGTTTCAACTAGAACTCACAGTTAAAATATTTCTACTTATCATTAAAAAATCATTATCCTCTCTTTGATGGTTCTAATTAAAGCAGGGGAATAATTAGGAAGTGGATATCTTTCTGCTTTTCCAGTAGATTTGTAATTTCCATATATAAATTTTCTTGTACAAGAATGATACTACAAGTAGATTAATCTTTCTTTTTAATGTCCATGACATTAAATGAGCAGACTGCAAATTTCACTATTCTTTTGAATTCTTTAAATAGGAGACAGAACTGTAGAAAAACAAAATACATGACTACTTAAGTTTCAGGTAGGCCCACTCAGACTTACGTATTACAGATGCTGAATTGCTATCTTCTCTTTGTTAACTACAGAGAGAATGATATCCGACTTCCTGAAGAGTGAGATTCCATATTGGATGCCCAAAGTTTGGTCTGTCTTCATCGTTTCCCTGTATCATCTACCTAAACAGAATATAAGCTTTTGAGAGAAAAAAAATAAATCACTTTCGAGTGTTCTCTGGTTCAGATGTGACCAGGAATGACCTCAGAAAATGTTTTCCATTATGATAATTTAATCCTTCCTTTTGGGTCCGAGCACAAATCTTTCTGAAATTCAAAGCAGTAATTGGCAGTGGCACACATCTTTCCTCTGTGGACTAATAAGAAGATAGGTTTGTTTGTAGTCATTTGTCCCAATAGACCTTTACACTTTGAGAAAAATAACAGGATATTTTTAAGCTGCCTGTAGCTGAGATAACTCACAGTGTTCTATAAAAATATATATATTTTTAAAAAACAGCAGTTATAATTAGCACTTATTTTAAATGTAACCAGCATGACATTTTCACTTAAATAAATCTCATGAGACAGAATGTGTTATATTGAATTAACACCTTTACAGGCTATGTGCTTTTTAAAGCAAGTACATAAATTAACAATATTCCAAAGAACCAAATCCTGCCTTTCCTGAAAGCACAATCTAAAACCTTACTTTACAAACTTTCCATCGTGTTGATGATTTTTTTTTAATCATTTTGCTTGTTTGTTTTCAGTCTCGTAGGGGCTGAATTTCAAATCCCTTCTCAACGAAAGACAGAGACCTCCATCTCAACAATTTTCTGTGAGTGCCTTAGCACTTTTGCTGATGTTCATTCCTTCTATTCTAAGCATTGTCCAAGGGTCAGATTTGGTGACCAGGCTGCAAGGCCACTGCTGGCTTGAAAAATTGTCATAAAAAATATGAGAATAATGCCAGTTTATCTGATTGTCATAGCTATGATCCTGGACCCTGGGGTAGTGTATCTTAGTACCTGGGCATATGCAGGTGGATATGACAGTCAGACTCGTAAGACAAGGGAGGACAGGCTTAAAAATCAGATAAAACATTTGTGGTTACTATGGAAACACATTGCTCTCTCTCAAGCCTTCCGCATACCAGCACATTTCTTTCTGAACCCTTTTATAGACCTCTGCTGTTTCTACTAGTGTAAAGTACACTCATTTCATTCACAGTAAGTAACAACTTAAGTGACACCAAGAAACATCTTTTACAGTCCATCTTCTATAGATGTCATTAATCCATGCTATCCATACCTGTAATGTGAATGATGTTGATTTTAAGGAAGTGTAGGTATGTTTCAGGAAGTGCAGCCAGTCAGACAAAAAAAATTATGGTGAAATGGCACGTCAAGTGTGTGAATTAGGCTGCTCATGACAATCTATGGATTATTCTGTTTTCTTTACAAGACATCATGTAATTTTATGGGTTAAATAGTCTGGAAAGAAGAAAGAATTGACTAGCCATTGTTTTGTTACTTTATTCATTACCAAAAAAACTGGAACTAGCACTTTGCTATGAGATTTCTGTTAAACTTGCTTAGCCATTTTCTGTCATCTGTTCTTCTTTTGATGTTAATCACAAGCAAACAGAACCAGAAGATAATGAAGAATTAAAAGATTAGAGATAAGGGAAGTCTGCATACTAAATCAAAGTCAAAGAGTAAAGAAACCACAATGACTGAGATCATGAGAGTGAAGAATACAATTCGTCTTTAATAGACTGATAGAAAAGATGCCCATGGCATTTCCTCACAAGAGGAGATAGCGCTTCTTACCTCTTGAGGGACAAAAATAGCAGCTAAGCTGTACTTGACACTTAAGGAACAAAGCTGAAATGTTTTTCAACCTCCTGCAATGTGAGTGTTTACTAGGAGTAAAAGGAAAATTGAAAGTCTCCAAACAAGTGGCAGACAGGCAGGTCATCCAAAGTTCTTAAGTATTAACTGCTCTCATTACTAAAATCTGAGGTGCTAGCATCCCCAAGTTATCAGTTGCACTGAAGTATACCTGAACCATGAGTAAGGAGGAACTCAGGGTAATTAGTTCAGATGTAGGTAACCAGAGAAATTTAAATATTAGTTTCTCATTCTGTCCCAGAAGCTTTATGGTATCCTATGTTGCTTTCTAGCACATCTCAAGAATGGTAATGGCCTCCTGTGCATTTGGTGCAGCAGCTGCTAGCCTCGTCCTTGTCTCATATCTCGGAGCATTACAGGCCCAAGATATCTGATGAGGTGAATCCCAGTGTGTAGCACAGCAGAATGGTCTCTTGTCATTGTAGGAAATGCACTTTCCCAGGCTCCGGGGCTCATCTTTGGGACGTCAGTACTTGGATTCTTAGTCAGGAGCTTTCTGCACAGTGTTAGTGTGGAAAGGAATAACAAAGCTGCACCTCAGCATCTGCAAACAAAAACTGAAGGTGAGGATCCTTGCTCGTGTGTAAAATCGTGTCTGACACGCACTCTGGATCCTTTCTGAGGACTTTTCAGCACCTGTAAAACTAATAAAAGGCCAATAGCATGTCATTTTCTGATAGAAATTTAAAAAAATTCTTAAGGCTCAGATTGATCAGTGAAATAAACATCTGAGCAAAAAAAACAAGGTCTTTTTCTTTTTTTTAGATATGTTATTATGTAACCTGTTGTATTCCTCTTTTTGCTGTGCACTGAGCACAGTAAACAAACAGAAACCCTCCTGCAAAACATTGGTTTCAGACTTGTTCGTATGTTGCGTATATAAAGGATTGCTGTTAGTGTTAGATAGAATGGACTTAATCAGCAGAAATTATTTGCAAAGGTCTCTAAGTCTACAAAATAATAGAAATTTTATTGCAGTCATCATTTAAACTTCAGAAGTGCAGAGTTGTCCTGCCAGTAATCAAAATCTGACACTCCGATAAAGAACTTTCACCAGTATTTAACAGATTTCATTAACCCTCCATGTTTTTTAATTTATTAAACTGTACTCTTGCCACATGATTAATAAACATATACTTTGAAGTGTTATTGACTAAACAGGATCAGAACCCAATTATAGCCAGTCTCATTTAAGAATTGCCGAACACTCTAAAATGCTTCCCAGGAAGTATTTTGATTCGTCTATATTCAGAGCTATATGTATCGGGCAAACAACTATAAACTAGAAAATAACACAGCTAATCTTCCTGAAGAAAAACAATCAAACAAAAACTCGTCATGATACAACCTCAGAAAATCTGAAGGACCAACATTATTTTATATACTGTCCAAATGCAGTGATATGCACCACAGTGCATATTCAGGTGTTATCCTCAGGTGCTTTAGTCAATAAATGATAAAATATAGACATAATAATGCTTATAATGCTTATAAAAAGATGAGTGTCATTTCTCAATTAGTATACACTAGAGACTTCAGATCTCTTTTTTATGGGCAGAGAAAATATCAACACAGTATGGTTACTATGGTATTTTGTTGTCAGTGAAAGGAGAATATATTATTATTTCTTATGCTGAAATTATTTCCTTCTTTTGGCTGATGCAAGCAGCTATTTGAGATCTGATTCAAAGACAGATGCAAGCAGTAGGTGTTCTAGTTCAAAGATCCTAGTTAGGGCCCTAATTAAGCTATGTGCTTTGAAAAAAATGTTTGTCTGTTCTCCAGAATCCACTGAAATTGCCATTAGCAGCTCTGCTAACCACGGGATGGAGACTGCATGCATCAAATGATTTTCAAACAACTTTTATTTAGGAGAATTGGTTTTATTGTTGCCATTATTTTTTACTCTTATAAGCATGACAGGGAGATATACATACATGTGATATGAAAAGGAGTTTGTTACACTTAGAGGTCTTTATCTCAATCCATCATATGAAATCAGAAGTACCTTAGCAGGACCCCATCTCTGAAAATCAAGCTGGGTTCCTGTTTTCCAACTTCTGGTGTATTCTGATACCAGAACTTAGTAGCTCAAAGTCTCTTGAGCTTTAGCCAGAAAGCCTTGTTCAGCTTTGCTGAACAAGGATCCCATTAATTTTTAAACCTTCAAATGTAGATAAAGACTTCTGGATCCAAGATTCTTACCTTTTTTGTTTGTTCTTTTGTTTTCATTGATAGAAAGATTCACGCGGAAAGATTGGGCAAAGAACTGTAGTGTGTACAGTTAACATTTGGACAGTGATTTTTTCTCACCATTCTTAGAGACTCCAAAGTTCATCAGTGCTTCCAAACACTTGGCTGCCTCCTGGAATGAAATGGGCTTCTAAACTACAGAAAAAAAAATTACTTATTGTTCTTTAACACAGTGGATAATTTTTCAGAGGAAAACCACATTTGTCGAAAGAAAGACATAACTGGTGTCCAGAGAGTATTGAAAATGCAGAAAATGTGTTTCAGTATGAGACATCATAGCATATACACATATGTAGAGCAGTCATTACATTTCTGTGTAAAGACAAACATGGAAGAGACATAATGACTTCTGGGGTTTTTCAGTGTCAGTTCCTAAAAATACTATAGGAAAAATAAACACAACACATAAACATTCTGGCAATTTGCAAACTCTCAAGGGATTTCTGATGATATTATGCCCCGAGCTAGTGATTATCATCCTGTTATGAATCAGACCAGTTGATTAAAAACAGTCCATAATCCAGGGGGGTCAATAAAAATGTAGACTATGATCATTAATTTCAACAGAAATATAAAGCTTATGTCTACATAATCAAGATGATTTCAACAAAAACTCCTTCCATGTAAATTAGGGAGCAAAAAGGAAAACAATGTATAATTTTTTCTTTTTTTTTTTTTAAGCAATCCACATCTGATGGAAAATGCAGTTTAAGAATCACAGAGAGTAAAAGGAATTCAAATCAAGAATTCTGAGAATTCTGAACAAAAAAAAAAATCAATATTTCTTTTTAAAAATATTTTCTTTCAACATTTTTTGGTGGAAAAAGTTTGACATTTCATTGGAAAGCAGAATGTATTTTTAAATATAGATCAGACTTATTTTTTTAAATATATAAAAATGCTGAAAAACTAAACAAATGCTCATAGTTTGTCCACAACTAATTTTGGGGTAGATATTTTGTTTGATAGAAGAAAAGCAGAAACATTTTGCCTTGAAGTAAACAGAATTTTCCTTCTCATCTTCTTCAGTTCACCTGAAAATCCAGTTTTACTCCTGAATATCATGGTCTATGCTGGGAAACACTGCATGCTTTCACCTTGATTATCCACTTTGAAGAAGGTGGTATAAATCTGAGCTTAATCAAATGAAGGAAATTCTGGTACTTCTGGCAGTTTATTTCTGATTTACAGTAGAAAATAGTCACAAATTCACAATAGTAACAGTCATATCTACAATAGGAACAGAATTTACAATAGAGAAGTCATACTTCTTTGACTGGTTTTGTTTTGTTTAGATTTAGAGCAATTCATTTAAGATAAGTTCCACAGTTGCTATCATGGCTAAACAGGAGGAAATATATAAACACCTCTAAACATCCCTGGAGCTGTATGTGTTATCCTGAACCTTGCACTGAGTTTCTCATCAAATTATGAATGATTATATTTTATAAGAATGAATGAAATTTAGGTGCCACTCAGCTATTGTTTCCTAGCTCGTGGTGTAACAGAATAATATTTTCCTCTCTCAGAGCAGAGTAAGGATCTGATAATATGGCTGATTAATGAAAAGGTCTTGATAATGAATAATTTACTATTCTTGGAGATGTTTATGATAATTAAGTCTCACCAAGGACATGATTCTACTGAAGCTCAAGTGAATCAGAAAATATAGTGCTTTAAGAAGATTCAAAATTTGATTCAGAGAAATAAGAACTTTCTTTCCAGATGACAGTCTGTTTTAACATAGCTAAACGCTGTCACTGATGTTTGTACAGAATATAAGTGAGCTAGAAAGCACAGTTAATTAACATAACAACAAAGAGACATCCAAGACAGTACCTCCATCACCAGGAAGGTAAAACATATTTAAGGATTCACAAATCCACATCAGAGATTTCCAAAAACACATAGAGGCCCTGTTTACCAAGCACTCCACTTGCAGAAAAATAGGTACAGGAAAACCAAGTTGCATTCCACTTTTCAGGAAAGCTGGATGCTTGAGAATCAGAGATGTTCAAGGTGTGTTAAATAGGAACTACTATTAGGTATTAAAAATTGTCATGGCTTGTTCTCTAACACAATGGAGTCATCCAGGATTTGTGTTATAGCAATAACATAGATCAATTCATTGAGGTTTCTAACAACTAATACTCCTCTTGGAGACTGGCTAAGTTGTTAATAATGATTAATAAGTGTTACATCAGCTTGAATCTTGCTTTCACAGGATACAATCGCATCATCTCATTACTTCCAGTATCAAGCTGAAAATATTTGCTTCCAGGCAGAAATACTCCTGGGCCTTTCAGTCTGAAAGCAGACAGCTTCGGGTTCTGTTCAAAGGAATGCTTTTGAATATAAAACTTGTCCACACAGTGTAGATGACTGTCTCACATTGATCTGAGACAGTGCATTCCTTACAAGACTCAGACACCTGGACAGAGGTGGATCAAATGGAAAACAACTCCTTTCAACTACTTGACAGAGATTGCACAGATGAGTCCTGACACTTGTTTTTGTTTGTTTCGTTGGTTGTTTTTTTGTTGTTCTGTTCTTGTTTGTTTGTTTGTTTGTTTCCTGCTGAAACAACAATTCTGGTTTCTTGAACTTTAAATCTCCATTAATCAAGCAATGTTTTTTAATTTCTAAGATCATTTCCTATGCATGATTTTTGAAAGCTGGGGGCAAAAGAAGGGCACTGTGCAAAACTGGAAGCTCTAAAAATTTTCTGTTGTGCATCTGTACCTGCCATCTAAATCATGGAATATAAGAACAGTTGCTTAAATGGCTGGCTTAGTATCTCACTTATAGTTGAAGTCGTTGAAGTTCTCCCATTCATGCTTCTTAATCCACACACACACGCACTCAGCAATTTACATTTTCTTTTTTTATTTCTCTAAAGCACACTGCTGTACTATAATCCTGAATTACTTAACAAGTATTAAGTTTCCTGCAAATAATAAAAACAAAGCAAAAAGCAAACAAAAAGTAACATCAGTCAGATTTATAAATGTCTTAAGAATTATTGTAAATACTCTCAAATTGAGTGCATTTCCTTACTATTTCTGAATTGTAACTATTCAGAAATGCTTTACCTTCATCGTTTTAAACTGTTTTTTCTTCCAGTTGTAGCATAATTAAACCAGAAGCTCTCAGATCTGCTTCATTTTCCTTTTTGTAGGAACTGAAATTCAAAGCATGGCTTTACAAGGTTCTAAAAATTGCATCCTAGTTTCATCTTTAACCCACCTTTCTGTTTTTTGAATTTCCTAGGGCAATACTTAGAGTAACGTGACTGTTGAATACATATGAATATTATAGGTGCTACCTCCACACTTTTAGGCTTTGAAAAGGAGAAAGTTTTGCCTTTGGACAGAAGAATCCGATCTATTGCAACTATTAATAGTTTCAAGAAGAAAGAGTGAAAACTTCTCTGTTGTGTAAGTAGAAGAGTCTTATCTTCTGTCTCACACAGCAGTGTGAGCTATTGTCTAGTCAGTGAGCAGGTCTTCAGTCAAGAAGGAACAGATATTAGATCTGAAATTAAGAAAAATGTTCCATCCCAGATAAACACATGGCATCTGTACTAAGTGTAAAAGCCTGAGAGATCAGTAAAAACAACATTAAAAAAGGAAAACATCTCCATCATCTTTTTCCCTCTTTTTCTCCCATATGTGCTGACATAAACTCAAAACAATCTCAAACAACTGATAACAAGTTTTGAAAAATTGGATGTAATGTGAATGCTGGACTTGATTTAATGAAAAATCTTATGGTTAGGGGTTACAGATTCTGACTAAGGTCCCTGTTGGAATCCATGGCAGCACTTGTGAACATCAAGACCCAGGGTTTCTCAGGAGAACAAGTTAATTCAAGTTCAGAACTGATGACATTGTGTTGGAGCTTGATGATTGTTAAGGCCCCTTCCAATCTAAGCCAATCTGTGAGTCTATGATTCTATAATATGACCTGTCAGGGGATGTCATGTAACTGTATAAACCCTGGGCTCTAATTAATCACAGAATCACAAAATCACAGAATTGTAGGAGTTGGAAGGGATCTCTAGAGAGTCCAGCCCCCCTGCCAAAGCAGCTCCCTAGTCCAGGTTGCACAGGTAGGCATCCAGGCGGGTCTTGAATATCTCCAGAGAAGGAGACTCCATCACCTCTCTGGTCAGCCTGTTCTAGATCCCCATCACTCCCACAATGTAGAAGCTGCCATGCACATTTGTGTAGAACTTCCTATGCCTCTGTTTGTGGCCATTTCCCCTTGTCTTATCACCACACACTGCTGAGAAGAGTCAAGCCTCATCCCTTTGCCTCCCGCTCCTCAGATATTTATATATGTGGATCAGATCCCCTCTGACTCTTGTCTTCTCAAGGCTGAACAGACCCTGGTCTCTCAGCCTCTCCTCATAAGGGAGACGTCCATGAACTTTAACATCTTTGTAGCCCTCCAATGAACTATTTCAAGGAGATCCCTGTCTTTTTTGTACTGAGGAGCCCATAACTGGACACAATACTCCAGGTGGGGTCTCACCAGGGCAGAGTAGAGGGGGAGGATCACCTCCCTTGACCTGCTGGCCACGCTCTTTTTCATGCACCCCAGGATGCCATTGGCCTTCTTGTCCTTCAGGGCACACTGCTGACTCACGGCCAACCTGTCATCCACCAGGACACCCAGGTCCCTCTCCGCGGAGCTCCTCCCCAGCAGGTTATCCCTCAACCTGTACCAGTGCATGCCACTATTCCTCCCTAGGTGCAAGACTCTTGCTCTACACTTGCTCTTGTTAAACCTCATCTGGTTTCTTTCTGCCCAACTCTCCAGACTGTCCAGGTCTCACTGAATGGCAGCACAGCCTTCTGGCATGTCAGCCATTCCTCCCAGCTGGAAACGCTGCTGGAAACATAATTAGTATAGATTTTTTTTTTCCATTTCTTAGTTTGTTTATTCTTCCAATAGCTCTTTGATGTAACATAACCACAAAGTTCTTATCAGAGATAAGACTCTAGTCCTTACCCATTTTGATACCCTAACCCTAGGAATTTTAGCCAAACTTATAAAACCTGTCTCCTCACCAAGCCACCAGGAGCCCCACGATCTCAACATTCATCTGAGCTCCAGCAAATCTATCTTGCAAAGAGATGAAGGACCTGTACTAAGACAAGTGTTCCACTTTTCTGACTGTTGCATTGTGCTCATGAATGTCTTATAAAAGGAGGGTGATCCAGCCATCTATCATCCTTTTGGGCTAGCAAAGAGAATAGTTGCACCAAAAAAAAAAGAAATTATAAATACCTAAACATTTATATGTCTCATCAGGTATTCATGTAAACAAGAATACAGAGTCAGGCTTGCACAGTAAGTAAATAAAGCAAGAGCTGTGGGAGAACAAAAGCTCTTTTGGATTAATGTATGAGATGGTCTTTTCCAGTCAACCTAATTAGTGAGGCTTTCGGACAACAAAAAAAAAGTTATAATAATACCTTCAGGACACTGATGGAGCACATCAGCTGTCTTTAGGAAAATTTTACAACAGTTTAAACACACAGCATGTGTTTTTTAAGTGTATAAAAAAACATCTTTTTTCTTCAAAACTTTCAATACTCTAAAGAATGGTGAATAGAATCAGCAGTATAAGGCTACAGAGTGATTTGTTGGCACAGTAGTGAAGGAATAGGTAGTATCTCTTAGGAATACAGTTCATTTCAAAGCATGCAGGTGGTCTGTTATGGATTGTCACATATTGCAAAGTAGACTTAATGCAAAGGTTCAGTAGGAAGCATGGTAAGAGGTGGTTATGGTTGAATTAAAGCCTCTTAAAATGTTTGCAAATAATAGTATTAAAAATTGTACAAAATGTAGAAATACAACTAGATGACTAAGAATGTACAAAAATGAATAGTATGTTTGTGAAAGAAAAAAAAAACAAAACAAAACAGAAAGGCTAAGATACAAAGTAAGTTTTTTTTAGCACAGGAAACAAAATCTGTAAAAAACACTTGTGAAGTAAGACAAAATGGAAACAAGCAAAAAACAAACAAACAAACAAAAAAAGAAACAAGGTAAATAGAAATTTTTTACAAAATAATAAAGGAAACCAGGGCAAATAGCTACTGAGACACAAAAGGCTAGAGTGATGTTTGCCTGCTCTATGGTCCTCACCACAAAGATTACGTATGACCTGAGAGTTTAACAGAGGCAAATAAATTCCATGTAGAAACAGAGAAAAAACATTTAGCTAGTATTTAAGGAAGACTGATGCAACCAGCTCAACAGTCCAGCTGAAATTCACTCCACAGTACATAAGGTAGTGTTGGATAGTCACCAAAGTGTGTCTTGACATCTTTGCCACCACAGGAGGGACGGGTGGTAGTGAGAACTGAAGACAGACAAACATCTGATGTATTTTTACAAAAAGAGAAGGAGTTCACTGAGAAGTTCGGGCAACTCAGACTCACTACTGCTGTTGGAATGAAACTCTTAGCACATCACTATTACATAAGCATTGATAATAATAATGTTATAAGAACTATCCAGACTGGAGTTTTCAAAACAAATCAAATCAAACCATTCTAATTTGTTTTCTTGTGGGAGGAAGGCGAAAGAAGTGCAGACAGTCTGCAATTTGCATTGCAGATAACTTTTTAACTTGAATTTTAAGGATTTGACACCGTCTCCTTTTGTATGCTTATGAAAAAGCCAGGGAAAAATATTCTTGATAAAAACATTATAGGGTGAATGCATACACTGTTGATTAAAAACACTTCTAGTGCATTTTATTGGAAATTTATAGTAAAATGAAAGTCTGTTTCATTCAATTTTATACTGTATGTTGCATTTTTATTAATGGATGCTGTAATTAAGCACATGAAATACTGGATGACCGAAGGTTAATTTGTGCTCAATGGGACGCTACAGAGTTCACAAGCCACCTTGCATCCTTTCTGTATCACCACATGTGCAGAAAGGATGAGGATATTCCTGTGTTGTAAAAGGGGTAATGATTCTCCTTGAATTGATGATGGTGAGGCTCCAGCTATAGTTCTGGAAAAACTAAGTGCAGAAAAGGAAATGTGGGAAACACAATATTCAAGAAAGTTTACAGATGGGAAACAGAGGGATACACAGCTCCGTGGAGCAGGCTGGGCCTTCAGAGTGAACTTATCCTCCTTGCTATGTCTAAGGAAGACTATAACTATATGCTGAACCAATTGTTTTTAAAGGTTTAAATTGATATCTACTCCAGTTGTCCACTATTTTTAACTTTTTTTTCTCTTTGCCTCTGTATCTTTAGACTAAACTCATAATTTTTCCCTCTTCTCCTACATTTTATAGATCTCTGCTCATTCCTTCTGCTTTTCTTTGAATTCTGTTCAACTACCCTATGCTTTTCCCTAAGTGATTTGCCCAGCCCTGCTATGTTTTTTAATATAACTTCTTTTAAGGAGTTATATTAAGGAGTTACATTAGCTTTCTCCCATGAGCCCTAATCTGTTGATTCTCTGAAAGTTTTTTAGTCTGTTCTCTTGTATGGACTTATTTCTCTTTATTGTTTCCTCTTTATAGTCTAAAGATTCTGAAAACTCTCATTTTACTGACTCCTTTTTTTTTCCCCAGTCTTAAATCATTATTCCTTCTTCATTAGAAACAGGTCTGTTAACAACTCTTGCTATTTGCTATTGTCAGTTTTCCTACTGAAAGAAACAATATCCCACTGCATTCCAAGGACTGATTTCCTTTTCCAGAAGTCCTCTAGAGTGTAAATTTATTTGTTTGCTTGTTTGTTCATTTGTTTGCTTTTTTTTAATATCAGACTGTTTTCTGGAAAGCTTCATCAGGTTTTCTCAAGGTGTGTTCCACCTGGGTTTCACATTTTAGTGTGCAAGATTCCTTTTGTGAAAGCTGCTCTCTTTCTTTACTACTCAAAATTTTTCAGCAGGTCTGGTCTCCTATATTTCTATTCTGTTCTATATAAATATATATTCAGGACATGAGAATATGTGATTCTTTGAACAAGTAAAGATGTGGAAATGTGTGCTACAACCTTCAGCCTGCATGAAAGTGAGTGTGAAGAATGTGAATGTTCCCATTTTTACCAGGCCCTCATTCATATTCTTATATGTACCCTTTGAGCTTCTCATGTCTCTACTGTCTAACTCTGTTTGGAAACTTCTCCAGGTTTTAGTAAACCAGACATACCAGAGGTTTTCTTTCTGTCTTTCTTGTTACTTATATGTAATTCTAATTAAAAGGTTAACAGGTAATCAGCAGCAGCTTGAAAAAGCAAAATTATCACCCAGTGTAAGGACAGTGATAAATTATTCAGTGCAGGAAGCCAAGAAACATTTGGATCACTCTTTCAGCAAGAGATATAATTCATGTTAAAAAATGAGTTATGCTGTTGTCAGTCAGCTAGCTCTATTAGAAAGATTAACACTGTTGAGATATATAAATGCAGAGCTGTACAAACTTCCTGAAGACCATTCCAAAATGCTGTAAACATAGATATAATTAACAGTTCCATGACATGACATCTCAAAAAGGAAATGGTTTGCCTAAAGCCATAATACATTGCCTTTTTGGTATTAAAATATTGAAAGAAAAAAAGAGCCTTGTAACATTTAAAAGACATTTCATTGTTTTCATAAGTGATCTGAGCTCCCCAGTTCAAAAAAGACAAAGGTATCTTGCAAGGAGTCCAGCAGAGGGCCACTAAGATGATAAAGGGACTAGAGCATCTCCTGTATGAGGAAAGGCTGGGTAACCTGGGTCTGTTCAACCTGGGGAAAAAAAAAAGACCAAGGGGGGATCTGATTAATGTTTATAATTATCTAAAGGGAGGCAAATGGATGAGGACAGGGTCTTCTTTATGGTAGGGGTGACTAAGCACTGGCACAGGCTGCCCAAAGAGGTTGTGGAGTCTCCTTCTCTGGAGATATTCAAGACCATCCTGGTTGCCTACCTGTGTGATGTATTGTAGAGTATCTGCTTTAGCAGGGGGGTTGGACTCAATGAACTCTTGAGGTCCCTTCCAATCCCTGCAATTCTGTTGATTCTGTGATTTCAGAGAGGGTAATAAAAGAAGTGTGAAATGCCAATACTCCAAATAAAATACTTCTTAGAATTTTCACGAGAACCTGGTAGAATTTAAGCTCATTTTGTGATCAGTACCTTCTGCAGAAGTCTGCACAGTGAAAGAACATTCTGCTGCTATTAATAATTCTAGAGGAAAAGATCAGAATTGTATTTGAATATAAATTCAAACTCTTTGATTTTGGTTAAAAAATAAAGCTGTAATATTGTTGTGTTTTTTTGTTGGTTTTTTTTTTGTTTTTTTGGTCTTATAGAGAAATTAGATTTTAATATATTGTGTAAAGAGGTACTAAGTAAGACATAAGAAGAGATTCTGAAAAACTCTTGTAACATGATAGCAAAGCCAGAAAAAGTGCCCAGTTTCTCTCATTTTCCTCTGACAGCGAAGGAACTGTGTATGTATCAATTCACTGTCGCAGCACTGGCAAATGACATCTCTGCCCTTTTTTCCTCACAATATGCATAGTGAGAGCAGGGAGATACAAAAACATTCAAAACTAGGAGAAAAGTCGAAGGGTTATAGCAAATAACAGCTAGTCTGGAGTGGGGCTCCTCAGGGCTCCATGTTAGGGCCAGTTCTCTGTTTTCATTTTTGTCTGGTACTCAAGTACCTGAATGTATACTATGTAAGTTTGTGAACAATACAGTGGGAAGAACTACTGATTCTCTTCAGAGTAGAAAAGCTTTGCTGAGAGATCTTGACAAATTAAAGGGCTGGGCAATCACCAACTGCATAACATTAAATAAAAAGAAGTGCTGGATTTTGTACCTGGGGCACAGCAGCCCTGGATTTAAGTACAGACTGCAGATGAGAAGCTGAAGAGCAACCATGGAAAGAGATCTGGGAGTTCTGTTTGACGGTAAGTTGAATGAGAGACAGCAGGGTGCCCTGGTATCCAAAGGGGCCAAGTGTGCTCCGGGGCGCACCAGGGCCAGCACTGCCACCATGGGATTGTCCTCACTGCTTTGCCCTGTGAGGCCTCACCTTGAACACTGGGTGCAGTTTTGGGTGCCACAAAATATGATGGACATAAAGCTATTAGAGACTATCCAAAAGAGGATTATACCGATGGTGAAAGGTCTGGAGGGCTAGATGTATGAGGGGCAGCTGAGGCCTCTCAGTTTGTTCAGTGCAGAGCAAAGGAGGCTGAACAGAGACCTCATGGCAGCTGCAGCTCCTCACAGTGAGCAAAAGGGCTGCGCTGAGGCGTCTGCTTACTACATACAAACTATACCTTCAGCTAGCATCTGTTTTCTGAGTTCTACTGAAGCTAGATAAATTTGCCACTACGACATGGCCCTTTATGACTGATGTCTTCAGCTCTTTTGGTTCTTTCACTCTGCCCTTCTCCCCATTATAACATACTAATGTATATTCATATATAGCACAGGCAT
Organism: Odontophorus gujanensis; assembly: GCA_013399175.1. Taxonomy (NCBI): domain Eukaryota; kingdom Metazoa; phylum Chordata; class Aves; order Galliformes; family Odontophoridae; genus Odontophorus; species Odontophorus gujanensis. Next base: position 45,123 of record VXAB01002399.1, on the reverse strand, counting down.
ACAATTATATAGGCACAAGGTAATATATAATATCTAGTGAAGTAGTAATGTACAATGACATTCTATATAAACAATTTGGCTGTAGAATATCAACATTGACATCAGCAGCATTAATCTGTTTCTACTGCAGTCTCTAAACATACACATCCATAGGAAAGAATCCTATGAGTCATCAGAAAGACAGTCATTAATAGGACTCTCAGTGACAGATAATATTAAATAAATTCTATATAACAGCATGAAAATAGCTTATTTTACTATTTTAGATAGGGATTCTTTGGGGAACATTGAATGAGAGAAAATTAGTCTTATTTCCTAAGATTTCAAGGTATTTAAAAATGCCCAACACTAGGGGTTCTGAATGAAATTTTCTTTTTTAGTTGCATATTTTGCTTTTTGTTCTTGGTTTTGGTTTGTTATTATTATTATTATTTTTTTATTTTTTATTTTTAAGAAAGCAAGCGTGTCATTTAAAATGTTTTTTTTTTTATCTTTGAGAAGGTGAATATCAACAGTGGTAGACAAAATGTACCAGACCACCCTACATAACCAAGAAGTGCTAGTCCTCAGACACTGGAAATTCCTACAGACTCTTACTGTGCATGGCAGAATTCTTGGAAAATCAAAATATGTATGTTCCTGCCAGATACCACTTGTATGTGCATACCTTGATGAGGATTTACCTTTTAATCCCTTAGCACAAGCATTGACCTGCTGGAGATATATGTACATATTTGTATTGCGTTTGTGATAACTGTACTACTTTATAAGGTAGTCTCTATGGTCACAAACCATGATTCCTTTGTGACAGTATGGGAAAGACAAAACAAAAAGATTCCTAATGAATTGTGGTGGCTCTCCAGAGCACCAATGACATCCTGTGTTCAAGTACAGCTGGTGGATTTGTGTGTAACAAGCAGTCTTTGCAGGTTTATAAGGAGACTTCTTCTTAATAGGATGCAGAGTATCTCAAGTACTAGCATGAATAAAATTCAACAAATAAAATTCAACAAAGAGAAGTATCAAGGTAAAATGTCTTTTCTTTCTTGTTCACTGAAAGGTTTGAGTAGATTATTATCCTGAACACATCTGTTGCTTGAAACATGAGATATTTGTGCAGAAACAACAAGTATTTGCATTTATAAATCCAGGTTGTGATTTACACCAAGGAAACAAATGAGATCCTTTCACTGGAACCAGAAATATAAGAAATTAAATTAAGTAGAGACTATGGGTGTTTTCACATATTTCAGTTAATGTTAATGGTATTTTCAGTAAATAGAGGAGATCTATTTTTCTCAAACTGCACCTCGCTTTTAACTGTTTTTCCTCTGCCCTCCTGTCTCTATGAACAGAAAATAGCTATGTTGCTTTTGAATGGAAATTTATTTTTGGAGTTCTGTTTTATGTATGATTGTTTTTTATATTACATCTTGTTTGAATTTAATAGTCTTAAAACAATCTGTATCTGATAGACTACTTGCAAATAAAGACTCTAACCTATACCAAATCAATCTATATGACGATAAAATGAATACTGGTTGTATTTATTACTTTTTTTTTTTTTTAATTGCTAATAGAACACATATCATCACTGTCAGTTTGCAGGGATCCAGTGCGGTGTAATAGCATATGAGTACTTCAAAGGGACAGTCAAGAATATCTTCAAAAATTGAGTGCAAATGTGTAAGAGAAAAGAACCTTCCAGTGAACACTATTAATTAATGTAATTATTTAAAGGATCATAGAAAATATTGCTATTCAGATTACTAAGTATTTGTTTGGGTAAGAGAAAATTTGTATGATTATATGGAAAATCAAAAGGATGCTAAATTGCATCTGTAAGTTCTGCCAAACTAAAAGATCCTGCAAACATAAATGACAACAATAAATTCCTTTAAATCTGATGACATAAACAAAAATCAATAACAACAATAGTCTCCAAGAAAGATTAGAAAGGAGTTAGAGTTAGAAAGTGTCAGAACAACAGGCTATGGGACGCATGATGTGCGGCGAAGTGCCATGGTGATTATGCCGGATAATTACTCAGTTAAAAGGATAATTTTGCAGTTTGCTTTGGGAATCTGTTCCAAAACGCAAGTGTCCACGAGCAACTGTAGCAGATGCCTCAGAGAATCCCATACAATCTTAGGAAACTTGAGCACATACAGATTAGTAAATAAAGAAAAAATCAAATGTTTCCCTTTTATCCAGCAGCACTGAGGCTGCACTTCGATTTCAGCCTGCAGTGGAGTGTGGGCCTATCTGTATAAAGGGTTTCCAAAGTGATGCAAGGAAGGGCACAGCTAGAGAAGAGGAAAGAGCAGAAAGGGTTTTCAGAAACAACTGGCTGAGCTTAGTTAAAAGCATGCAGACCATTTAGGGTTACATAGTCTCAGAAATAGTTGCTGTTGTAAATTGGTGCCTGCATTCATGTGCAATTGATAGGAGCTTATTTTGTGTGAAAAAGACTATTTTGAGCCACAAGTGAAGTTTAGTATCCATGTGGGAATGAAGCAAAGAAGACAGGGGTACAAAATGTTCCTGGTGGTTTTATTGCAAGCTCGCATTTCCTTTCTCACAAAACAGAAGAGCATGCTAAAAAATACACACTTAGAGCAGTTGATTCCCTTTATCATCATCTCTCCTCTCATTAAGAAATTATTCGCTTTGCTTTTTATTTTTTATTTTCAAAGTCCAGGAAATAATTAAACTGACTATAAATACTTTATGAAAGAGCAATTTGACTGCAGTCTCAGGTGGACACCTCCACTCACTCTCTGTACAGCATTTCCTTTCTCTGAGACAACAAAGCACAGACATTTCAAGGTATTTTTTGAGAGCTGTCTGTTCTGGAGGCAGTACCATGTTTACAGGAAGGGTAGGAAGAAGAATCCAGGGAACCAAAGGCCTGTCAGGCTGACCTCGGTACTGGGGAAGGTCACTGAACTGATTATCCTGACTTCGATTATACAGTAGGTGAGGGATAACCTGCGGGTCAGGCCCAGTCAACATAGGTTCATCAAAGGCAGGTCCTGCCTGACCAACCTCATCTCCTTCTATGACCAGGTGATGCACCTGGTAGATGAGGGAAGGGCTGCGGTTGTAGTCTTTCCTAGACTTTAGTAAAGCCTTTGACTCTGTTTCCCACAATGTTTTCCTGGAGAAGCTGGCATGGTTTGGACAAGTACACTTTTTGTTGGGTTGAAAACTGTCTGGATGGACAGGTCCAGGGAATGGTGGTGAATGGAGTTAAATTCAGCTGGCTACTGTTCTTAAGTGGTGTTCCTCTGCATCAGTATCCTGCAGGCATTCAGAGAAAGAGTAGGTGTGTCACTGAGTGACATGGTTTAGTGGACATGGTGATGATGGGTTGATAGTTGGACTACATGATCTTAGTGGTCTTTTCCAACCTTAATTGCTCCAATGATTCTGTGATTCTAGGTAATAGACCTAGCCCCACTTCTCTGCAGCAGCACAGCAAGGAGATGATGTACAACATCCCATAACTCATGAATGGTCCCAGGGATTTTGGAAATTTGTAGAAAATGAATAATTTATGCTGTTTGTTTCCAGAATTATGTACTGGGTGACAGTGCCCAGGTTCTGGCTGGGGCCTACCTGGCCTCAGTGGCCTCAGTGTAGAGCACATCTGAGGCCAACAGACAAATCTGTGGCAGCCCCAGGGAAAACAGATTTCAGCAAGAGCACAGTGGGCACAGACAGAGGAGGAAAAGGGAAGGAAGGGCTCCAGACCCACAACAGGAATTCTCCTGCAGTGTCCACCTGGAGCAGATCTCCACTCTGCAGCCCATGGAGAGCCAGTCTCTTTGTCTTTTTCATGACCCTAACTTTTTCGTGTTATTTTCCCCATCTCCTTTTGAGGAGGGGGAGACAGTGAGTGTTTGTCAGTTGGCTGAGGTCACCCTACAACACTTAATGAAAGCTTAAATCTAGGAAATAGCAGCAACTGCAACATATGCAGATATGCTGTTCGCACTTGCCAATTTAGTAGTTGTCTTAGTAACATTAATCATTTAAAAACCATGAGATTTCATTACTTTGAATGCTATTGCCACCCACATTTTCTCTTTGTTTTTTTTGGCAACAAGTGACAAACCACGGTTTTGTTTTCTGAGTTTTAAAGTTAGCTGTGGACTGAAGAAATCTAGCTAAAATGACATTGGAAGAAAGCAAATACATTTAGATGCATTTGCTTCATTTTAAATATTCCTCTGTTGATTTCCCTCCTGATTTTATTCCCTTTCAGATATGGGAGCCAACTTTGAAGTGTGGCATTTCTATGAAGGGGGTTGTTTACTAACATATTTCACAACAACAACAACAAAAAAAATAATAACACAAAAAAAAACAAAAACAACAACAAAAAACCCAGTCACTTCAGGGTAAATTTTCAATGGACAGCTTCCTGCCTGAACAGTTTCCCTCTAACTGTTTAAAGGTAGAGAAAAAATAAATAAAGCAAGAAACAAACAACATCAAAAAAGAAAAAAAAACAACTCCCCCCCCAATACATAAATAAATACATAAAGAGTAAAGAGGGAACTGCAGGAACTGCAATGCAGTTATTATTATTATTACTGATTGGATCTATATTCTGTCATTTTCACCATTCTAACATTCATCATGTCATATTTAATATCAAGAGCATGTTAGAACCTCTTTCTTAAAATGAGATTTTTTATTAAGATTAAATCAATTTCTATAACTTGTGTATCCCTGTTCTGTGTTCTCACTCAGAGCAAACTTTTTTCAGCAGTCCAAATTAGCTTTTTAATATTAAAGAACCGAACACCCTTCTCTCAACTCATTAAAATTTCTTTTGTAGAAGACAAAGTATTATGTGAGTGTTAGGAAGGCTGTATTCTTCAGGTATTCATAATTTATATCTTGATGGAAGATACATAAATGTAGCTGACTAGCATTCAAAAAGATTCAGCACTTGTTCTAAGCAACACTTCTGCAATGAGCATCAGTGCTGGATTCTAAACTGTCAGCATTTTGTAGAGTCAGCAAATAGTGATGTATTAAAATGAAATCCTGGTTTCATTATAGATTTGCACTAAGCAGTAAATTTATTCACAAATACATAACAAGGGATCTGAACTATGTGCAAGGAAAATGAAATACAAGGGAGAGTTTCTGTTGTATGAAAGGAAATGTCAAAATGAATCAATAGAAAATATACAATAGAAATGAAGGAGATTTACTTAAGGCAGGGAACACAGTCTCCATGTTGTGGTTGTACTTTATTGAGGAAAACAGATATTAAATGTGGCAAAAAGTAACAAAGCAGTCTAGAAATGAGGGTCACAAATACTTTTTTTTTGTGTGTGTGTGTATATTCAAGGTCATATCATCATACTTTATTAAAACAAGTGGTTTTAAATAATCTTTAATTTGGTACTGCTTCAGCTCTAAGGGAAGGAGTTAGTCTTGTCTGGTTCCGTTGCCATGGAAACAATTATTTACTTCCATCTGGGTAATCTTTATCATTATGGGCTTGAAGTTAGATGAAAAAAAAAAAAAAAGCACAAGTGAACTACTTTGATTTCTGTTATTAGAAAGAAGAGAGAGAAGGGAGGTCCTACTGGATCCTATGTTTACATTAATAGGGCAATTGTGTTTAACTCAAAATAAATACATAAATAAATAAAACATTAGATTGGCCTTCTGTTTTCTCAGTATCCTTTCCAGTGCAGATTCTACTGTTATCAGTCTACTTTACAATTTGATTTGTTGAACAGACCTACTATAACAGTAGCATTAAATTAAAAGCCAAAGTGATCCATTTCATAATGTAGATCAAGTTTTCTCACCAAAGTAAAGAGACTGGATAGGAAAATTTAGACCTAGACCCTGTAGAGATAGTGTTTAGCAGGCGTCAGTCAGAAGGAAAGTTTATGTTTGTACTTCTGATCTTTAACAAGAAACCTTCTTTTCTGAAAAAATTCATATGTCTACCTGACCGTCTCCAGCAGCAAGAAGGCATAAGATACCACTGTGTTAATGGTAATGCATCGTGCTTATACCAACTAGGTAGTAGTACAATGAGGGCAATCTGAAACTCACTGAGTTGCTAAAATCTATGTTGTTGCTTTTGCAAAATGAGTTGTCAGAAAAGAACTCCACTTCAAAAACACAGCACTTTAAATCACAAATAAATTACACTTTTCTCTTTGTAAGAGATTTCAAGGGTGTTCTATTAGGAGCTGACATGAAGGGGATTAAGGAAAATTGAATGTTGTGATTATGTCATTGCAGAATGATATTGCAAGACTCACTTATTGACTGTGCAGTCTTATCAGGAAATAATTTGATTCAGGGAAATGTTCCTATTCATTTCCATTGTAAGTTAACTGTCTGGATCAATAGTTGTCTAATTCAACTCCACTCAAATTGAAGTAAGGCTACTTAATCCCTGAGCTTGTGGGTAAATGAGGATTTGTATTTTCCAAAACCTAAGACAAACACAATTTTCATTAATTTAAAAGCAAACAAACAAGCAAATTGAAAGGCTGGTAACAGTGACAAAAGTATTTTTTTCTTTCGTTATCTCATAAGCAAATGAGGAGTTGCCTGAAGGTGATGAATACAGTCCAGGCCCTTGCAGTGCACAGGTTTGGTGGGACTTCTGTCCATCTGTAGATTTGGTCCTGTGAATCATAATATAGGAGTAACTTCTAATTGACTACAAATAGAGATACGCCTTTTTATGATTTCACTTTATAGTTTCTTCAGCAGATGTCTGGACACAAAATCTTAGTGAGGTGCCATTTAGGTCCTAAAGGCTGAAAAAAGAACTGCAAATGCTTCTGAGTTGAAATGTTCTCTAGAATGCAATACTACACTAGACTATAGACCTAGTTGCTGGAGAGGTCTTGATATAGAATGAATTGGCATCTTTTACAACCAAATGCCAATGACATGGTCTCATTTATGTGTGTGAGGCAATCAGATTCATGGTATACTAAGTCTGTTTCTGGAGCAGATATTCATTTTTGTTTGGCACTCTCTGTGTGACATTGAATACCCCATATATGAGGCATATCTTTGAGTGATATATCCTCAACAATGGGAAGCCCAACTCATTTAACATAACCAGAATTTCATGTGTTAGATGTGTTTTGTTGTTCTATTTCTCAGACGTCTTTATTTAACTCACAATTTTTATAATGCTAGAAGGAAAGAGTCTGAGACCAGAATACTGGATTGCCAGCCATAGGCTAGAAGACAAGGCCTTTTAGAGAGGAAAGCTGAAAACAAAGACACTGCAGCATCTTGTGTTCCTGAATGGCTGCAAGATATTCTGAATAGGAGGACTGACTGATTTATAGTACAAAATAGAATGAGAAAACTTCTTCAAAAATGAAAAAGAGCACAGAATCTTGATTTCTAGTTATACTGCTAGGAAAATATTAGCTTTGGCATTCTATAAGGAAAAGAGAACTTGTCCCTGACAGTCACTACCTAGCTTTGGGTGTAGGAATTCAACATTCTACAAAATACACAAAAGCATCAGATCACTGAACATTAACATTTTTAGTGTGTTTTTACCCTGCTAATTTGCACACGCCAAGCTCGCCTGCTCCAGGTGCGAAGATGTTAGTATGTGATATAAGTTATTGTGTATAACTTCCCCTATCCATCAGGGAATGAGCATTCCAAATGAGCATAATATATTTATGAGAATTTCTCTTAAAAATAATAACTATAAATTAAAAATCTAATTTCCAATACTTCCAGATGGGTATATTACTATTTTTTCTCCTATCTATATTTGTTTTAGCATCTTGAACCTGGTCTCCCTTTCACGATCCCATCATCTTCTGTGAAATCAACACAGTGGTCAATTAACTTCTGTTATGATTCACCATAGTTGTGGCACTCCTATGAAGTTGACATTGCTAGATCATCTAGGATCCAGCATCATCTGAATTCAAATCCTCCCTGCTTTCCAGCAGCATCCAGGAATCACAAAGAGGTGCTGCTTTCATTTTGTCAGGTTTTACTCCCATAGAATAACAAAACAGGCAGTGTTGAAGAACAAATGGTTTTCCTCAATGGTGTAGACGTATTTAGGCAAACATTGTCACATTGCTAAAATATGGCATGTTCCTTAGAATGTTGGCAAAGCCAAAAATCTAAGAATCTAGGTAGGGACACAGGGATACTATTTTATCAAACGATAATAAATTTTGTGTAAAAAATTTGTTTTGCTGAAAATACTAATGCAAAAATATACGTTTTCCCTTTATTCAGTTTTCCCAGACATTAATGGAATTATAAGTACCAGAAATGCTATGCTGAATTACATTTAGATTGCATTGTTCTGATATCTTGTTTCCAGTTGCACAGGCTTGGAGAAGGTTTTAAGAAAAGTAAGGTAGCTGAATGTATGTCGCAGTAACCTGAGATATCAGAATATCATTCAGGCAAAGATTAGCTCAGGGTTGGAAGCAAGAGTTTTACATCCCTCCCAGTCTTTGTTGTAACTGTAATGAATGGTGATTGTTACAGCCAGAGTTGATACCAGTCCCTTTTTAAATCCTCTTCACTTCCAACTTGCAATTACTTCCTGAAGTAAAGGGTTCTAACAGATAATTACAGTAGGAAAGTGCACTTACTCTCTCTTCGCAATTTTCATATCATCACATTTCAGCTTCATGTAATATCCTTGCATTCATTTGCTATGAAATAGTGAGAATAGAATTTCCGATCTGACATTCTCCAGATTATTCAATGTATGTACACTTTTTCCTTATGACTTAATTTGTGTATTTCTATTCCATACTAAACAATCTTGTGGTTTTCACTTCTTCATAAATGTGATAATTATTTAAGGTTATTGGAGCACTGTTGATACATCTCAGGTCCTTTGACAATCTTGCAGTACTCTCTTTAAGACAAAATGTGGAAAACATGCTCCAACAGTTATTTTTTCTGTAGAGAAATTATGAAAACTTCTGTTTACATTTGTATTTGCAATTTTTTTTTTTTTTTGCTTTTTGCTTGACCAGTGATTGAAATTAAACCAAGGATCTCCATTGAATTGTTAGCATTAATTGTGTAAAATATAAAACTAGCTTAAAATGACTCCTATACTCTGTATTATGCATTTATTAATAGATGGCTTGATGCAGCATTTTCTTAATTGCAGAAGCAAATTATTCATTTGTTTGTTTCTAAAGTTTCATTCAATCATCTCTGCATTCGACTAAACTACCATTTTTCCATTACCTGTGAGGCATTCTCTGTTATTACTAATTTATTCTGCATACAACTTAAAGTGGAGGACATGACCTTTACGTTTGTTTAGATAATCACTAAATTAAAATTAAAAAAGAGCTTGTGTAGTTGCAGCAATGTAGCATTTTTCCTAGGATGTTTCTAATCCAAATGTAATGTTGTGTATGTTTATTAAAAAAACCTAAGGTACTGCTGGCTTCGATCCTGACTCAGGATGTCATTTGAAGTAAGTGACCTCAGAATATTTCAAAATATGTTGTTGAACAAAGATTAAAAGATAATTTCTTTGTTTTTTTCTTCCTTGCAGTACTTCTCCAATTCCAGATACAGACTGGAATTTTCTTACTAAGGATGAGAAATGCTACTACAGGGGTGGAGAACTACAATTGGTAACATCAGAAACAAAAGACAACCACAGTTTTTCCTTCATTTTTCAAATTGCAACCTAAACAAATACAAGAATGTTAATAAATATTTGATAACAAAAATTGTAAGATTCTGTCTTCCACTGAGATCACTGACAGGATTAGTCCAGCAGGTTTTGCTCCACATTTAAATTGCTGAAGAGTCCTGTGTGTTACTTTTTTGCACTGATGTGTATAGTTCCTTAAATTAAAAAGTGAAAATTGAGTGGCATTCTTTATTTTTTATTTTTTTAATAGAAACTCTTTTGCCTTGGGATTGGAAAGGATTTTTTATAATTTACTGCAAATCAGCAGTATTCCCCGTAGAAAGCACATCATTCAACATAACTGTGAGTTGGGGGCATGGTAGTTGCACAGTTTTTGTATCTTACGATGCAAACCTTAGACCAGTATTATTCAGGTAGATCAGTTATATTAATAAAGACTTAACGTTAAACAATTTTCAGCCTCCAAGAGTTGGAAGTGCTAGTATATCCTTGCAATATTACCAGCCTGATTTATTCATCTAACCCATGTACCCATCCAAAATACCTACCACCAACACTGCTAAGAGATCAGTTTTCCTCCTCTCAATGCATCTTACAATGAAAAATGAAATGTTGCAATCTAGTACTCCCACAGTCTAGAATACCAATCACTGAAGAAAAAAAATGAAAAACCAATATTACAAGTTAAAGAAGTGGTCAGTACAAGTGCATACCTTGTGGGCTGGTGAGATGTGGGCCAATCATTTTTAAACATAGATGACTTTTTAAATATGAAAAACTAAATAAATCTTAACGTTTGTTCTTCAGGAAACTATGATGAGAGTCATCAATTTAAATTTGAATCTCTAACATTAGGTGTCTAAATCAGCACAGGCTCCCTTGATAGAAGCAGAGATCTTTTTTTCTAATTCTGAAATAGGGTGTAGTCATTTGATTTCCTGCCTATCTATTGACTCTAGGGAGATCCCAGCACGTTAAGGTAAGTGAAGAAAGTCCCACTTTGGTATTCTGGACTTGTAACCAAACATTCCTTTCAAAATTTCTGGAAAACTAACAGAGGAAAAGTAAAATATTCATAGAAGTATATATATTATCAAGAACAGCTACATCTGTAAATAAGCAACAAATGTAATATTGCAAGGAAAAATAATTAAGCTGGAAAAGAGGAGAATTAAAATGTTAAGTCTGTTAAGTATGATAGAAATGCAAGACTGGGTAATTGAAAACTTCAATTTTCAGCTATGAGCTAAATAAGGTGAGTTGAAAATAACAAAGACAAAAATGCCTATTTTTTTTTTCTCTTGAGGGGATTTAGCATGATAACTTGACATTTCATTTAATAGCTAGGTTTCCCATATCTCTGCTTCATTATATGTCACATATTTTATACTACAGAATACAGCAAAACAAACAAAGCCTTCAAGTCTTTTTCTTAGATTATTAGGAAAGCAGACCTACTAAACATTCAGATCACACTGAGCATGGTCTCAAAAAGGCAAAGACAGGACATGCTTTATGCTGGAGCTTTGTGAAAGACATACTGCTTTCAGTAAGATTCCTCAAAGTTGTTTCTGCAGCCAATTAGATATATTCAGAACTGGATTTGACGTGCACAGGTAGATTTTACTTCCACATGGCAGCTGACTTGCTCATCATCTTTATTCCGTGAAGCAGAATAAGGAAGTCTGTACTGCTGCATAGAAAGGTTTTTAATCAAGATTTGCCATCATCCATCTTCATCTTTAATATTCTTGATTGGCTCTTGACTTAAGAACTGTACTAGCAAAAAGTGGTTTCTTCAGAACAGAGTAGAGGACAATTTGTTTTCAATCAAGTTGTCTACAAGAAGAAATTCACCTTCAAGCAAGACAAGAAACTCCTTGTATTCAGAAATAAGTGGCAGTTGGGTTTTTTTTTGTTTTTTTTTTTGTATTTTTGTTTTGTTTGTTTCTTTTTTTCTAATACTAGCTTTCAAACACATACCACAAAACCTTTATGCTTTTCTTCCAAGAACAGCAATCAGGTTGATTGCCAGAGATGCTCTAAATAATGCCAGTATCTGTGGGCCCTTAAATTCCTCTTCTTATAACAGAGAGGAAGGGCATGGAGGAATGGAGGGGGGCAGCAGTAATACACTAAGAAATAACCTAAGAACTGGGCTCATGGACATTGTCAATTGAAGCAAAAGGATTTTCACAAACAAGATCTAGTTGCTAGCTAAAAAAAGTAACTGACAGAATTTCACAGTTTAAAATACTGCAATATTTTCTCGAGTTCCAGGAATCCTTTGTGAAACAATCTGTTCAAACAGGATGAAAAAGTTTCACTGGACATTTTTCAAATGAATGACCTTAAGGACCTTTGACACAGAAGGAAAAACGTTCTGAATGCATTAATCATTAAATATAAAGAAAAAACTGTCACCGTGAAGATTTAAAATTAAACTTAATGAAAACTTTCTAAAATTCACAAAATAAAATGTAAACATTTCTTCTCTGATGTATGTGCTCTTCCATATCTGGCAAAGCAGCTGCAGTCTTATTCTCACCTGAGCAAGAGCTAGAGAGCTTATGGAAGGTCACAGTGGAGGAAAGCTTCTCTATCTAGAGCTCCCAACGGCAGGAACAGGTGAGCAGAACAGTGGAGGCATTTTAGGATTAGGCGTCATAAATCCACTTGCCACCACTGGAAGCTGGTAAAGACCAAGGTATGTTAACTCTTTATTTACAGAGTAATGGAGAGAAATCTGTACATAATTTCCATCTAGGTATGTTTCTGAATTCATGAATATTACTGGAGAGATAACTTCTCTATAATCTTCAGGGACAGGTTTCCTAAATCACAATCAATTAAGCACTCTATTTCAGAAAAAATCATCCTTGTATAGCTGTGTTACCTACGGAACAGTCACTGCAGTTGAACAAGCAAACGTGTAGGACAGAAAATTCAAACTATTTCTGTTTACTCCTGCTGTTTTCAGTATGCTGTCCCCATTCGCCTCGAAACTCCACAAAAACTTCCATGGAGTCCACAAAAGACACGGAAAAAAAAATATATATATCATCACACTGATATCAGCACCTCCAGATGCTGATGTTCCCCAAATCTCTAGAGAGCACTGTTATGGTGTTTGAAGATTTCCTTTTCCTTCTACCAAAAAAAAATTATTTCTCTCCATTGTCTTTCAAGTCTGTCACTGTGGACCTCCAAGAATATGGCTCCATCTTCACTACAACAAGCCATTAGGTGGCTATTGAAGCAAATAGGATTTCTTCTCAGTTTATTAATAAAAGGAAATATAATGTATTTGTCAAAATCAAATCCAGGAATAATAATGTTTCCAGAGATGTCTAAACACTATTACAGTAACAGAATTTATTTACTTTATTTATATATGCTCTGTTTAGTCATTTCTTATATCCTTAGTCACTATGACATAGTTTTTAGACAATATACCAACAAAACCAATTACACTGCTTATTCCTGCCTTCTGCCTCATGTTCCATGCAGGGTGTTCCCTCAGTTCTGACATATATTGTGAAAGTATTCTGAGATCTATAGGAGATATTTGAGGCAACATCTCCTAAAAATAGCTGTTTTACCACGGTGAAATAAGGCTATATGTATTTTTCCAATTTATAATTTTATTATTTACAACATTTATTTCTCACATCGCAAAACTATTTCTTTTTTAACATTCATATTTTTATATATGAATATAAGCACATTCATATTTTTAGCATTCATTACCTCCAGTAATAAGCTATGTTTCCTAGACACTGGTTTTGGCCCTGTTTTAGAATCAGGTGAACTATTTGCTTTGATAATTTAGTTCATTTCATTTCTGTTGTGCCACTTATATGACATGAGTGGATGGATCCTTTTTCCATTTATTTTCATGGATATATTTTTCCAAGATAAATACTTTGGATACCTCCACACATAAAAATAGTTGTGCTGGCTTTTTTTTTTTTTCCCTTCCATCATTTGAAGTTGCTTCAAGCTTCTTTAGTTAGAAAGAGGAGTCAGGGAGTAATATAAACTAAAGATGCTCCTAAAAATCCATGTATCATCCGAAGTTGCACCAAGATTATCAGTGAATTTGAACAAATTATGGAAGAGAGCAGGACTTTGTAGCAATATCATCTCAACAAATATCCAAGCTGTTTTTATTTTTGTTTTCAAAGAATTGTAGTGGGCTGAAAGGGACCTCTAGATATCATCATGTCCAAACCCCTGCTAAAGCAGGTTTCCTACAGCAGGTTGCATAGGAAGTTGTCCAGGCAGGTTTAGAATACCTCCAGAGAAACGGACTCGCCAAACTCTCAGACAGCTCAACTGATGGACACACTCTACATGGTCAGAATGTTGTCCACCAGGACATCCAGACCCTTCTCTGCAGAGCTCCTTTCCAGCAGGTTAGCCCCTAACATGTACTGATGTGTGTCCTAGCCTTTCTGTTACTACTAACATACTTAAAGAAGCCCTTGTTGTACTTGACCACTCTTGCCAGTTTTAATTCTATGTGGACCTTACCCTTCCTCATTACATTCCTGCATACCCTGACAACATTCCTATACTCCTCCAGTGTCCTTCCTTTTGCACATTTTTAACTTTCACCTTCCATTTGAGTTTTTCCTTGATCTCTTTGCTCATCCATGCAGGTCTCCTGTTACCTCTGCCTGATTTCTTGCTCTAACAGACACACTAATCTTGAGCTTGGGTGAAGTTAACCAACTCTCTTGTGTCCCTTTACCTTCCAATACTCTAACCCATGGGATACATCCAAGAAGGTCATTAAAGACATCAAAGTTTTTTTCTTGTTGTTGTTCTGCTTTTATTTTGTATACGTTTTGTATTCAGTTGAGGAAAGAACTGACACAAAGTTCCACTGTAAACTAGATTCTTTCGAAATATCTTTTAGCTATCGACTCAAAGTTAAGATAGTGCTATACATAATCACATGCAATTTTAGAAGAGTGATTTCTACATTTGCTTCTTGCACAGATAATGGCACACATACGTCCTCACTGGAAAAGGCTTATTATTATTGGCTGTGCCAAACAGACGGGTTTTTTTTTTGTTTTTTTTTTTTCTGAAGACGTATGAAATTTTGGGAAAGATTTTCAGTAACATATTCACTGGAATTGATGTAAGGAAATTGAGAGAAAGAGAAATGAAGCTGATTAACAGGAAACTCTCCCCAACAGTGAGAGTAAGCAGGGAGCTGTGAACAGTAAGAGAATAGGAGTATCATCACAAGTACAGGTTAAAACATGAACAGGTGGAATCACTGAAATCTGGAACGTCACCATGCCATTCAAAAGTAGAGTACCTCTTCACTCTTTATTTTATATAGGCCAAACTCTGATATCTCTGTTAGAGTAAATGCAATGGTATTGTCTGTGAGAACCTCATTTGCTTGAGGGCATTTGGATTTTACTTTATAATTCCACAGACCCATTTCAGCCTGGGCATGAATGAACATAATTGCTGTTAACATCAATGAGGTGAGACCTATCATAGCACACGGTTTAATTGGATGATGGGAATTGCATTTCCCATGTGTGCAAGCTCTCCTCAGTGGCACACAAGTGTGCTCGGTAACTTATCAAGCACTAACCTTACATTTATGTGTCAAGTGCTTAGAGTGTCTGGAGTGCATTGTTATATATTCATAAGTAAAGCAAGAGCCAGCTTAGATACTGATGTTTTTTATTCCAGTTCCTGCAAGGACAGAAAGGATGTTTAGGTATTAGCAGTACTGCACTACTGATACAGAAAGAAGTTCCCCAGTTTACAAACATCCAAGGAAACCTAGGAATATCTTAAAAAACTCACAATCCTTTTTTAGTTATGTCCTGGATATCTCTGATGACTTGAATCCCCTCAAATTCTAGTAGGAACCACAGAAAGAAACAAGAAATCTGCATAGCTCAACACCAAGAGTGCAGCTTAATTTTATAGAAGGAAATATTTGCAAGTCATTGTCACCAGCTTCACTGGAAGGCATAACTGTCTGCTTAACCCATCACAGCAGAGACTGTCAGACTGTCTACATAAAAAAGGCAGTGTTTAAAATAGCTGTGTGTCTTCTAGCAAACAAATCACCATGGCAGAAAGAGCACAGCACAGACATGTAATTGGTCAGGTCACTGCTTTTCTGCTCATTATAAATCAAAGCCCTAATGGCCCTCTCTGGCCATTCCGTGCAGTCTGTGGATATGTTTACCAGGCTTTGTTTCTCCTTTGCATTGTCTGTATTCCTCTGCATTCAGTTTAAGTTATAACACAGCACCAATCTGAAAATACAAGGGTAGTAGCAGCAGAAGAGCTATATGTCCCCAGTTAGGATGAAATAATACATTTCTTTTCAGCTTTTACTCTATCTACCAGCCATAGCAAAGATTTACTGCCCATTTACTTTGTAAGCCACTATTTCACAGCTTTGTCAAAGCTGTGTGCACTGCAATTATGATATTGTACTCTGTCACATGAATTGGTTTGTAAAGAAGGACTGATAGCTGTACGGATAGGAAAACCATCTAGAAGGAATGACTCACACAGTTTAAGCTCTTATTAGCCAGGATATACTTGCAGCCTCTAACAGGACCTCCTTGAGAAGCATCTAGAACTTCTCAGATGCCTTCTCAGAGAAATATCCACTCATGGTAGTCTCACCCTTGGATAGCAGGGAGCAAGAGAGAGAAATGCAGATGTTCTCTTTCTGGTCACTGCACTCCTCCACTGTCATCATTTCACCTTCCTCCTGGATTTGGTGGCAATCAGTGCTGGGAGGTGGTGGCAAAACTCTTCTGAGTTGAGTCTACTATGAGGTCCTGCTGACAATCCCAGCTCAGCAAATGAACAGGGTCACGACATAAGGCAATGAAGAGAAGGTTATGAGCATGCAAGATCCCAGATCCCAGATCCCAGAGGTAAATGATTCACCCCAACTCAGAAAAGCTGGAGCAGTTCTGGATGGGATCAAGAAATGCTCCATTCTGTTTTGGTGTCTCCCACTGTGACTGTCCTCTGAATGAGGAATGCACAGAGGTGGTATAAGTAGTTATCATGATTTCTGAGGCTGTCTCAGTGCTGGATGGTAACACAAATAAGCCGTAAGTGTCATCCTCTGGGACATATGCTTTTCTTTCCCTACAGGAGCTTGTCTTTGAAGAACGGGTATAAAATTCTGGAAAGAGAAGGCTATTAACTGCTTGTCCTTTCCATAGAATGGCTCAGGGTGGAAGGGACAGAGATTCAATCCCCTTTTGTGGGCACAGTTGCAACCCACCAGCTCAGGCTGCCCAGGGCCCCATCCGATCTGGCACTGAATGGCTCAAGGGCAGCAAGCATTCCCCCCTGCACAGTGCGAGGAAGGAAAAGTGTGGAGATGCTGGGGATTGAACCCAGGACCTCTTACATGCGAAGCAAGCGCTCTCCCGCTGAGCTACATCCCCTGCCTTGGAAAAATTAAAAAAATGAGCCCCTAACCAATTTGCATGTCATCTTTACTCAGGAGCCATGCCAATCTCTGTAACTTTCCTATTTTTGTATATGTGCTGCTGGAACTAGCCAGTGTTCAGCTACTAAGCGTGAAGAGAGAACTAGTGGATTTATCCCCTGGTAGTGCAGTCGTCCTGAAGTCTTAAAACTTAAAGCTCACAAAAAAACTACTAAGCTGTTTCAGATTAAATAAGTATTCTGAATGATTCTGTGTCTCGGTGATGCAAAGAATTGCTCAGGTATCACTATGGACCCTAAGAAGCAGACACTGTTACACGTGCTGCAGGCAGACCTACAGACAGACTTTGAGCACTTACTGATTCCAGTGGTGATTTAGCATCTCAGAGGTGAGTTCATGGGTTCATGAGTCCTAGCTGAGGACTCCAGCTTTCATGCCGCTATTTCAAAACATTGTTAGGTACCTCAACTCAAATTCATCTATCTAAATCTCAGACAGAAACAAGCAAATGTCAGTGACAAAAATAAATAAATGAAATGAAATAAAAAAGTATTAAGAAGATGATACTAATGGAGAAACACAGGAACAGGTTGCCCAGAGAACTGGTGGATGTCCCATTCCTGGAGACCCCCAAGGTCAGTCTGGATGGGACTCTGAGCAACCTGATACAGCTGTAGGTGTCCCTCTTCAGTGCAGGGGAGTTGCACTAGACGACCTTGAATGGTCCCTTCCAATTCAAAAAAAATTATGGTTCTGCTACAGTTCTTTTTTCTTTTTTCCTCAATGTGCATTTCTCACAATATTTTCTTTTATTTCATAAGGACAAAATCATGCTCCCATAGCATAAATTATGGCAGTGTTATTGAAACGTTTTTCCCTTTTTCTAGCAGTTATGTTTGTTACAATTTACTTCCTCAAGGATGACAGTAAGACATTTTATTATACTGGAGAAGCTGATTTCTTACTAAGACTACAAACCAACTTCTTGTGATGCATTTCATAAGGATTAATTTTCTCCTATCCTTTCCTCAAAACCAAGAGTTCTCTCTAAAACAAATTTCTGCTGGATCATATAAATCCAGCAGCTCCATAATTCCTTCTGAAATTTTTTGAGACCAATTCTCTAACAATTTCTGTGTAGTAGACCTGCTTTCAACTCCTGCTCAGTGTTGATATCACTGTAGTATAAACCGAGCAATGACTGTAATCAAAGTTTCTGTTTTCACCAGAACGCTGCTAGTTGCTGTGTGGGTGGCAGCAGGGCAAACTGAGGCTGTGGGAATGCTTTTCTAGGAGACTTCCTGCTGTCAGCAAACATTTAGTCTGGGGTCTGTGTGGACAAAAAAAAGAAGCTGGACACAGTATAATGTATTTTCACAAGGTGCTCTCTGCGGGTCACAGAGAGTTTCACGCTAAATATCTGCTGCTAACAGGTCACTGAGCTCAGCAGCACCTGTTATTGTTTCCTTTAATGTCCTGTTTATTTCCACTGAATGTAGAGCTTGTGGGATCTGCAGATGTCATTTAACCTTTCTGCAGGAGGACTCTCAATTTAAAATACGCTGCACCTACAGCAGTAACACTGAGTTACATGTTTTGCTGCTTTTGATGCCACTTTAACTCCCACAGACCTGGCTGATTATTATTACTATTATTTTTTAACTCAGAATCAAATAGTTTGGGATTCATAAGTCACAGAAGTTATGATACTTCGAAGATTCAGTGGCAAAATAACACTGAAGCACTTCATTTGTTTAATAATATGTGCAACTTTCCAACCTTATTTCTTCACTACTAATCTTCTAGAGTTCTCCCTGATAGTTTGAATCTGCCTTTGAATAGATATGCAGTAGCATGACAGCCATTTGCCTTTTAAGTATTCCATGATGCTGACAGAAATCTCCCAATTCCTGCATAATGCCAAGATCTGTTCCAGATAACTGATGGTAGTGCATTTACTTTGCTCATTATGAAGGACAAAGCTTTTGCTCACTATTCCCAATTTATGAGAGTGATCCCTATATGTCAAACCCACACGTGAGTTCCAGCATGTTCAGCGGTCACATTGCAACTCTCAGGCTCTGGCTTTCATGGATCCACCTCCAAGGATGCCTTGGCACAGGAATGTGCCAAGAATCAAAGCTCACAATGCAACATTCTGCAAGAGGCCAACTTTACTGCACTAATTGTATAGGCAGTGATTATACCACTAAAATAGACAGGGCTGGGGAACGTTCCTGGTGATGGAAATATAGTAGACTACTTTAAAACTGTCTGAATACCCCTGGCAGAATTTGAGCCTGTACCTATTACCAGTCTCCCTACAGCTCCAGAGCACTGCCCTCAACTATAGGCCAGAGGCAATTCTCAGTAAGCACCACACATGGATTATTTCACAAAGATACCTGTAAGCTTCAGTGCATGGAAATGATCCTAGGCATATTTAGCCATAAGTGCAAATGCTTCTATAGATCCTCCTCGTCAGACAGAGATTAGCTATGAAGAATTAGTATCCAGATTTAGGCAATGCTTCTTACTGTCCCCTTGACCACAGCTCAGAGCTCTGGTCTTTCTGTCTTTGTTTTCTCTCATGAGGTATGTCGTGCTCATGCCCAACTCCCAGTTCTCTACCAGGCTTTGTCATATTATTTTACAATCATGAAAGTCATCCCAGAAGAGATCATGTACTAATGCAAAGAGGATCAGCAAGCACTCAGAATTTTTAACATTCAACAAGAGGTAACATGACACATAGAAAGAAGCCAGAAATCAGACTGGATTTAAGACTTCTTAGTCTAGCATCAAAGTGGGTGAAACTTTAATGCTAGCAAATGCATCAGTGCTGAAGCACAAAGCCATGTGGAGATTTTAAGTGATCATAGAATCATAGAATGACTTACGTTGGAGGAGATCATAAAGATCATCTAGATACCCCCCTGTCATGGGCTGGTTACCACCCACCACATCAGGCTGCCCAGGGCCCCGCATCTAACCTAGCCTTTAATGCCGTTTCCAGAGATGGGACATCCACAAATTGTGAGTAACCTATTCCAGCTCCTATAAGGAAAAAATTTCTTCCTAACTTCCAACGTAATCTCCCCTCTTCTAATATGAATCCATTCTCACTTGTCCTATCACTAGCAGTCTGAAAAATCAGTCTCCTTCCTTCTCATCAGCTCTCTTCAAGTACAGAAAAGCTGCAAAGAGATTCCTCCAAGCCTTCTCTTATGCAGAAGAGTGATGAAAGGGGAAAAGCAGTTGGCCTACACCAACCTGGAGTTAAACTAATAAAACAATAACGAGAAACTAGGAGATAAATGTTTTGAAAGAAGTATTGGGAAACCCAGGGAATGAAAAACATCAAAGGTACTGAGAGTGCTGCTTTACCAGTAGTTGTTTGCAAAAGCCAAGATTACTAAATGGGCAAAACTGGGGCCTATGCCAAAAATAAATAAATAAATACAAAGCTGTGAGCTATTCGAGAACAGAAAAAGTGGGGAAAAGCGGAACATAAGGTAGAGCAAGCAATGTGGTCATGGTTATTTGAGGAGTCCTTGTTGAGCAGAGTGGCATTTGATCCATGAAGGACAGAAGGGAAATATAGCTTACTTCTGTTCATACCACGTATGTCTGCCCCCTTTAAACAGTCAGGGACATGTGGAATGCTTGTGTTAACACCATGGAGAGGATGGAGGGCACAAGAAACCGCCCAGTATACTGTATCTGAGCAATCTATCAGGCCAAAATTGGTTCAAGTTACTCAGAATTATTAAACAGAACTCAGTGCAGGGAAAAGAATTGAATTGTTGTGCTTCTTTATTAAGATTATCATGGGCAAATTTGGCTTAATTTCAGCACTCTATTATTTTTTAAATAGATTTTGTTTCCTGTAGGAACAGAAATCCTGACAAAGAAATGTAGGAGATAGTACCTCTACGCCCAATAAAAGGTAAAGTGAAGCCTAAATGATATACTCTCCCTTCTGTTAAATAAAATTTTAGTTAGAGACTACACACTTCTTGACACATCAAAAGCTGTACAAGAATAGAAAGTATGTAAGTGCACTGAAGTGAAAACTCTAATTTGAATTGTTTTTCTGCTGCAGGCTATGAGATTTGGAGACATGCCATATAATTCAGTGCATAAATACTAAACCTGAGATATCAGCTAACAGAAACAGAAGCTGAGAAAGACTCAGAATCTGTAGACTCATCTCAGAACAAGTTATTACATGTGATTCTAGGAAGGTAACTCCAATCCACAAACCAAACACGACACTGAGGAGCTCTGTTATCCAAGATGTGTATGTTCAGGAAATTCTTTGCAGCCTTATTTTTTTTCTTTCAAGAAGATTAATATTGGGCCTTTGTCAATTCAATGGTGCAACTAAGCTGATGTGATGATTTCCTACTCTGCCTGTGATACAAAGAACTTGACTTGGTTTGAGCTAACTTAACGGACTTTACTTGCCAACTTGGAGATATAAAAGATTCAGTGAAGAGGGAATATTCAGCAAAGATGCCAGAGAACACATTTTTCAGTGTCCTTGGTGTCACTGCAAGCTATCCTGGCTGGCCTCCCATTGGTTCTGCAGAAGAGTATGTGTCTCCCATTGATCTAGTCTGATATACAACATCACCACATGGATGTGCCTGGCACCCTCATGCATCCTATCTGTCAGCAGACACATGCAAGATAGGCTCTGCACTAAGTGTTTACTTGAAGGTGACCATAAGGCTTCACCAGCTGTAGGCACTGATCTCCGTTGGAGGTCGTACTCCAGGTCACAGGTAGGCATATATGTCTCAGTTTATTTGCCAAAAAATAGAAAGTCAGTGACATCTAAGATGCTCTCACATATAACTGGGTTAGATCTCTCCTAAGACGTGAAGATAACTTACGCTTTTTTGGAGCTGAGGCAGCCTATACAATCTCCCATATTCAGGCAAGACTTTTTTCTAGAACAAGAGAAGATCTATCTTGTTTCCAGCTGTTTTACTTATCTCATGTAAGACTTAATCTTTTATTCTTCATTTTCCCATTTGTACAAGTCAATAGTAATCCTTCAGAGATTTGCATGAGGATGAGGAATAGTTAAATCATGAACGCTGAGAAAGCTTTGTGGTATTTGCATTTGTGCCATTACCAAAGAGGAAACTGTTAACATTCAGGCTTGAAACATATTTAGCTCTTTCATATTCAGCTGGGAACCTGGTATCAATCCAAACAATTGTTCTGCATTATTGTCCTGACTTATAGCAATGAAATGTTCCTGGTCAACTTTGAAAAGAAGAAACATAAAAGAAAAATAAAAACTCAGATGAATGTTAACAGGCTCTCATTTATCTCCTGAACAGTTTTGTTTGTTTATTTTTTCTTTTATTTCATAGTGGTATTTACATTTTTTCCTGCCACTGTTTCACCTCTTTCTTCCATATTACCCCATTCTATTAGGTGATTAAGTGTTGAACAATGCTTCCAAACAAGCCCCATGTCTCTTGTAAGAGCATCTGTGATTTAGAGGTGGAAGCAGAGTTCAAGGCAGCCATAAAATGTATTTTTAGTGACTTCTAAAGTGAGTGATTCAGTGACTTTGAACAGATATTGGCTTTGATTGATCTTTTTTTTTATTTTTATTTTTTAATGTGTATTATATAGATCTGAGCTAGCAACTCAGGCAAAAAAAGAACACCAAGAACTTCAGTGGTTGTTTGTGGGTTGGCTGATGTTAGTACTCAGCAAAGCACTGCATGTGTGAAGGGCAGGTCACATGTTTACATTCACAGTCTCTTTATGCAGCGCTATTTCTATTTCAAAGGCATCCAGCACAAGAAAAATATACTTCATTGCCATTTGTATCTTCAGCATCACTCACTGAAATACCTATGCATACCACAAAGCTCTGACATAAAATTTCAAGGCCACGCTGGGTCAGACTCCAGCAATCAGCTACTGTTCAGATACAGTCTACCTCGTGTAACAATTCAAGTACTGTAAGACTTACCAGCTGCCCAAAACTCTACCCAAAAATAAAACAGCAGCCCCAGAACATGGGGCATTACATATCAGGATTTTCTCCTAACATCTTGATAACCATGTGAAAAAAAAAAACAAAAAACATTAATTAAAAGTGAAGCAGTATACTTTAATTCAGCATCACATAAACAAAAGAAAAATATAGCTTAGATCTATCACTATCAATAATTAAATAGAAATCAAGCATTGTGATGTGAAGATAAATAGGGACAATTTAATAGAGTGAAATGATAAAATGGGAAGACATTTGCAAGAGCTTAGAAGCTTGACTTTACTTTTTGAGCACTAGTATTTAGTAAAGACATACAGAGAATTTGATATCAAGCTAAACAGAAGGGTTTCAAGGAATGCTGAAGAAATGGCTGACAATAGCATCCAATTAAGGGGTTCGGATCTGCCTGCAAGAACAGGGAAAGTGTTTGTAGAGTGCAATGAGGAGTGCAATAAATGTGACGTCAAAAATAACACGAGACAAATATAATGGCATGCTAATAAGAAATGCACTGTAAGTTTGATTGAGATTAATTACTGCATCATTTTAATAGGAACTTCAGAAACTTACAGCACTGCAGTGCAGCCACCCTGTCAGTAAAGTGTCTCCTCTGCATTCATTTGAGTTTGGTACGTGTGTATATGCTAAATCCTCTCATCTCACTTGAGAATGCTCAAAGTTGGTGCCTCTCAGGACCAAGCCCACTGTGAATCCTTGCTCTAAATTACTTCAGCTACAGGGAAGGAGGAGCTATTCCTTTGTCCATAAATAGATATGTGATATAGCTCAAGTTAAGTCATGTATTGCATTTGTCATTACTGTAGCAACTAATGAGAGATATTATCCCAGACGGGTATGGCAAATAAAGGCCACACAGGAAGCACTGGCTCAGATCTAAGAGCAGGTCAGTGCAATGTGGTGATACACACAAAGAAGCAGGTGCTGCTCTTCATCAGAGCTAATTATTTCAGACACAGAGGTAGGCTGATTACTTTATAGATCTTCCTGGCTTTAAGGTAGTGTTGGCATGTATATGTTGATTTCCACTGTATGGAGAGTACAGTGCCCTTAGTGAATCTACTCAAGGTAAACTGTATCAGGAAAAGGCATTCACACGAGGAAATAACAGGGGGTCTCAAAGAGGGATAAGATTTACAGCCAGAGAACTGAATGCATGAAATCAGTGTCTGTATTAGTGGTACTGCAAGCATCCCGTGACACATCAACTGAGGTTATTTGAGCTTCAGATCATCATGTACTGGGTACAGCCCTGTCTAATCTTCATTAATTATCTGAATGGTGGAGCAGAGTACACCTTCAGTAAATCCTTAGACGACATACACCTGGGCTGACTCACCAGACAGCCATGACAACATTCAGAAGGACCTTGACAGGCTGGAGAGTTGGGCTGATGGGAGTCTCATGGAGTTCCACAAGGAGATTGTGGTGGGCTGCACCTGGGGAGGAACAGCACCAGGCACCCAATGTGTTGTGGGCCACACAGTTGGAAAGCAGCTGTGCAGAAAAGCACCTGGGTGTCTCGGAGGATACCACATTGAACATGAGTCAACACTGTGCTGATAAGACGTCTGATGGTATCCTGGTCTGCACTGGGTAAAATATCACTGGCAAGCCAAGAGAAGTGATCGTGTCCCTCTACTCAGCACTTGTAAGGCTACATCTGGAGATCTGTGTCCAGTGCTGGGCTCCCCAATATGAGACACATGGACACACTGGAAAGAGTAGGGCCACAAGATGATGAGGCAACTGGAACACTTCTCCTGTGAGGAGAGTCTGAGAGAGACAGGAATCTTACTAATGGAGAAGAGGAGGCTCAGGGTGATCTAATCAATATCTATAAATACCTGAAGGAAGGATACAAAGAGGACAGAGCTAGACTCTTTTCAGTGGTACCCAGTGCCAGAACAAGATGTAATGGGCACAAACTGGGATGTAAGAGGTTCTGTGCTGTGTGAGTGGCCGAGTGCTGACATGAGTTGCCCTGAAGGCAGCCTGGGGCAATGGGGTTTCTCCGAATTCTTAGGAAACTTTTCAGTTTCAAATATATACAAGCTGCTACAAGTTGGTACCTGAACTCACTAGCCAAGAACTTCTGTATATACTCCTGAGAGTTGTGTCTTGCAGGACTTGGATCAAAACCTGAAATATATTCCAAGCTAAAAATACTGCAAAGACAAATGCCTTCTAGGGATAGCCAGCCTTCAAGACAAATTTGAAATGCTAATTTTCATGGACATTAATAAAGTATTTTTTTATACTGTAGTCAGCCAGACAAGGTTCCCTGAAAAAAATCATTGCCCATCTGTCTTTAACCATTAGCTGATATAATGGATCTGACAGTAGATGGAACTTGTGCCTAGAAGTGCTGACCCTTTCCTGAGAAATGAATAAATTTTTCATTTACTAAGTAGACTTTATATATAAATAGAATGACAGTCATTTGGAAAGTAAGTGGTCTCCTGTGAAGATAAATAGTTGGTTGTGTTCCTGACAGTAGGTGTAAGGTTCATAGAACAGTACTTTGATTTATTTTACCTATAACAGTGGGGAAGTGGTACCATGCAAAGTAGTTTTCTAAGGTAATGTCTATCTACCTCAGCCTAGTCCACTTGAAAATAAAATTCTATGATGGGAAGTGGCTCAAATGATGTTCATTTGCACTGTAAAACTTGCCCTGATATATTTTTAGAACAAGTTGACTCTGATTCATTTATTGTGATGCAGTGCACCTATTTGCTTTGATTTCCATAGACCTGGTATTTGTTATCACCAGTTCTAATGGCTTTTAGCCCTGTAACATTAGAGCTGATAAAGGCTCAGTACTGAGTAGGAAAAAGTCCAGGTATTAAATAATTCTAGTGTGACTTGGTTCTACTTTCTCTGCTCTGTCTACTGTTTTCAAAATTGGCACAAACTGTACATAAGTATATGGATGTCCTCAATCTCAGTCTCTAAGATACTGAATTGAACTGAACTGAAAGCAGTTGGGGTAATACTAACAGCATACTTAGTTGCAAGAGGGATTGGATAAGCTCAAAGATTTGTCCAGGATCTTTCTAAACTGCTTCAGACTTGACTGAAAAATGTTGCACTTCAGTCAACCTGCTGATAATTATCCCCCTGAAAAAAATGCTGCTCTGAGGTATAATTATAATTCCTTCACACATATCCAATGGATTCTCAATTAATTATACACAGCTGTGGGTTAGCACATCCTTTACTTCATTGCCTGCATCCCGGTCACATAACTTCAATGTACATTTGCTCTGAGATTCACTCTGTGGAAATCCATGAAGTGAGAGAAAGAATAAATTTTGGCTTCTCTCTGTCTTTCTGTATGCAGATACTGCTCGACATTCAGATTGGTATTACAATCCTATCTAACTCAGGGGAATTTCAGAAACTTCCAGTAAATACAAATGTGGAGCAATTACTGAACTAAAACAGTAAATTAAATCTCCTTTACAGGAAAAGGTTGCATGAGCAATCTCATCTATCAGAATGGTATTCAATAAGATTCTAGGTGAAATTTTTATTACTTCAGTTGCATACTTTTTTGTATAATCTCTTTTAAGATTTTTCACTGACTGGTAATAACTAAGACCAAGGTTTCGTGTGATATGATTGAGAACCGAAGATATGTTCTTTACTTGCAGTAGGTATATTTACTACTCTGTAAGAATAAGATATTAAAACTTTGGACATTTACCAGCAGTTTTAACACTTCCCATATTTTTCATATTTCAGCCTCCTCCTTTCCTTAAACTAGACTTTGGTCAACTAAAACTCCTACCAGAATCAATATCAGTATTTCAGTGAGGGTGATAATTTTAGGACTGAGCCACTTTGTGTTAGGTATGAAACATTAAAAGTAAATGCCATTCTAACTTGTTACAAAATCTAGTCCATTTCTTAAAACCTCCTTGATTTGCATTTACATTCCCAATCTGCACTAAGTGTAATAACTAAGCAACTAGTATAGTTCTTCCTCCAAAACCTACAGAGCATTCCCTTTTGTGGTACAACTCATCCCAGTTCTTGACAATGCTCTAATCAGAACTTGCGTTTTCTGGACTTTTTCTAGTCAGAGAAAATGTTTCTTTGAACTTCATCATTGGTAATGATTTTTACCAATACAGCTGATTACCAGAATACTCCAGCTTCATTTCTGGGTTCAGGAGAAAGGGTGAGTAGACATAAATATCTTGCTACAGTCTAAGAATTAAGGTCATACGTTAGAGTTACAGTAAATTCATTACCCTGAGTGAATGCTATGGTCTGAAATTTTGGATTGTGTTTTTTAATCTCCATTTAACTAGATTTGGTCCCCTTCTAATTCTACATGACAGTCTATAAGAAGAAGGTAAAACTGGCTTGATTCCATCTTTGTGTTGTAAGTGAAACTGAAAATACTTTACAGTGAGTTTCACTGTAGAAGTGGTACTTCAGAAATTATCCCAACTGTTCCTCAGAGAGGGAGAGAGCAGCCTAACTGCTGTCTTTTTCTGTCCCTTAGGGCAGCTTCTGACATAGCTGCCTCCATCAGACAGAAGTCTGGAGTGCCAAATGGGAAGGCAGCGTTTTGTTTCCCTTTTTTTCACATTGCAAAACAAAACACTGTTTAGAGAGGAGAGGAAAATATGGGACTAACGGGAAACTAAATGAGACATGACAGATAGGATGTGCTAGATGTAAATGCATGAAACTTATTCCCACTTGGTTCCCTTTATAAGCACTTTGTCTGAATTGTTTTAGAAACTGGAATTTCCTAGAGTTGTTGTATCATGTCAGCTTTAGGAATGTCTACACAATGCAAAAGCCTGAAATAAGTAAAACTTCATTGCTGAGATTTGCATTTTCAATTTGCATTGCCTGATGACATGATTGACAAAACTTCTTTAAATTTATGAGTTTCCATACGACCCTGAAGAGGCTTAACTGAATGGACATAGCCATTTACACCACTTCCTATAAAGGAGCAGTTAGAAAATAGATGGAGAGTGTTGGTTTCAAGGATCACTGCTGTATGTACATCTTGTCTGGGGAACTTAGATTTTTCTGCTGCAGCTTTGTTAATTAGAAAGATTTTCTGTAACACCAGGAGTGCTAGAGTTCGTAGCAGGTAGAGATGAATGGATGTTGAATGGATGAATGGGTGCTGCCTAGAGAATTTCACTTTCCTTCTTCCCTTTAGACAGGAACTTCTGTGACACTGAATTATTAAAACTGATTCTTCTGTTGACAATTATGTAGTTATATCAAGGAACAGTTTACACTCAGTGTCCTAAACTGTCCAACAACTTATGCAGGTTTCTTGACTAGATGATAGCTGACACTTATTTGGGGTTCCTTTGGCACTGGAAAGGACAGTCGTGTTACATTTACATCAAACCTCAATTTTTTTCCAAGCATTTTTTGCAAAATTCTTAACATTTTATTTTTTCATCTTTTCCTGCAAAGGAGGTCTGTTGCAATGCAAATTCTTTAAGATCTATTTATGTAAGAATTTCCTTCATGCACATTAACAGACTCTTTATCAGGGTCTGTGGTGATAGAAAAAGGAGAGATGGTTTCAAGCTCTGAGAGGTTAGATTTAGGTTAGATATAAGGAAAAATTCTTCTTCAGTGAGGGTGGTGAGGCACTGGAACAGGTTGCCCAGTAATGTGGTTGGTGCCCCATCCCTGGAGACTTTCAAGGTGAGGCTGGATAAGCCCTGGGCAACCTGATCTGGCTGTTTATGTCCTTCTTCAGAGAAGTTGGACTAGATGACCTTCAGAGGTCCCTTCCAACTCTAAGGATTCTTTGATTCTATGAAATCTGGAAGAAAAGATGTGGATTATACACGTGTAGGCAAGGCATCATCTTCTCCCTCACCACAGACTCCCTTGCATCACCTATGCTCAGGGATCATAAACTCAATCTTCCAGTACAGGAGAATAGCTGAAAGATCTAGATGTTAGCAGAGTTGCTAAGAAACATAAATAATTTTAAACTATGCAAGGTTACAAGGCTAATCTAAAGTTAGACTAATACTGTGTAGCATCTCCATGGCAACCAGGAGTGAACAGCATGTGAGGTGAAAGCAGAGGGGAAGACAGAATAACAGTCAACAGTGAATAAACTGTGACAGGACTCAGCATGATTATGTTGTCAATGCGATAAAGAACACTGCT
Organism: Odontophorus gujanensis; assembly: GCA_013399175.1. Classification (NCBI taxonomy): domain Eukaryota; kingdom Metazoa; phylum Chordata; class Aves; order Galliformes; family Odontophoridae; genus Odontophorus; species Odontophorus gujanensis. The sequence continues at coordinate 15,750 of VXAB01002399.1, read as the reverse complement.
GCTCTGCTGGAGTTCAGCTGTGCTTCTGGAGGACAAGTCTTCCCTTTGCAGGTCCACAGGAAATGACAGATGACATTTTTAAAGCAATTCTATAATGAAAAGCTCTGTATCTGCTAACTACTGGAAGGGTCAAATGAAGAAGAGAAGGTAACCGACACCATATAACAAAACATCCTCCTTTATTACTTAATATGCAGAAACAAATTTCCAAAGCAGTTCTTGTAACTAGGGTCCACTTCAGAGATCCTACAGTCCAGATATTTTTGCTTTTGTTATTGCCTCTAAGGTATAATTTGCATAACTTTTTCCAATGCTGATATTATTTTTTATATCTGAAACACCTATAAAATACAACCTGTATACAGAAGTCAGTCAAACAAAAAAAAGAAAAAAACTTATCAATTATTGTCTTACAGCACTGGGATTTTTTCTGTTAATATTTATGCCCCCTCATAACCAAAGGATGAGCCCTCAGTGTGAAGAGGCGCTTTCTAAATAGCTTATGGCCTAGAGAGTCAATGACTTCAAGCTTCATGGGCAGCACCATGGTTCAGCAGCAGAGCTAACATATTCCAGGCTCAGGCTTTCGTCATATATGAGTTAGTGCACCATTCTCTAATGTGCTAAATGGCATGAAAATCTCTTGTGAGTAAGTGGTTTCTAAGTGATCACTAAAAGATCCAATGGAGCTCCACTCAGGTACACACAAAAGTTCTGATCTTGTGCTCTTGGAACTCAGAAAATTTTATAATTTAGTTCTCTTGTACTGAATAAAATAGTAATGAAAGTTTACAGAGCAGGCATCTGCGCCTGACCAAGTCACTTCAAATTCATGTTCAGTGTTCAAAGTCATTAAGATCTGGGTCATTTCTGTCCCTTGAGAAAGGTGTTCTTCCTGACAGAAGAATATTTCACTGTCTCCTACTGATCTTGAGTCTCATTAAAGAGAGGAAAAAAAAAAAACAATAGTGAAAATATGAAGTCAAAGCTCACATAAGACAATAAATGCCTTTCAGTGTGTTTCAGTGAGCTATGTCTCAAGCCAAAAACATTCAAGCAATAAAACACTATGACATTCGCATTAGACAGTCAATGGTCCATGATGCTACATGTCCAAGTTCTCTTAACACTATAGAATTAATCTATTCCATGATGACAGTCAATATTTGTTATACCCAAAGAACCAAGAATGTGTATCCATGTCATGAATCAATGTCAAATGCTTTCCCTGGAATGATTCCTATCATCTATACTATAATTTAACACATTTTTATATACTATTAATTGTGGCTGGTAAATCAGCGTAAGAAAATAAATCACCAATGAACTCATTAATGAACGTAAAAAGAATTTTTATAAGTCTGAAACAAGTTATTCAAAAAGGCCTTATTACAATGCGATTTAGTAATTATGCTGTGTTAAGTAAATAACTACTGACTCAGATAAGTACCTAATTATGTTGGCTGATTGTAAATTTAAATGCAGAGAAGTTATAATTCCAGTTTTTCTACATAATTTCATTGTTATTTCAAGACCGGAAAACAAAAGAAAATGAGAGAGCTTGATTTGGAATGAGAGGAAATAATCCATTGACTTTGGTGAGTTTTTAGGCACACTTCATTGCTACAGGTTGTGAGGCAAGATCCTCTGGGACTTGTAGTACAGGATAAAAATGGATGATTTATTACCGTTAAAAAAATCTGATTAAGAAACTTGGTGGAAGACCAAGATTTTTAAGGAGCGATTACTTTAAGATAATTTCTAGCATCTAAGTGTTACTTCTTGAAGATCTGCCTTATTAGGGGAAGAAACAACTTGCTATTTTAAGCCTGTGAAGACTGTTATCAAAATATTTCCACCCCTTTAATTGTCTCTCAGCATTTTAGTCTTGCAATGATTTTCTATCTGAAAAGCAAGCTTAATTGTTTAGAAGTTGGTTTTGGTTTGAATATACATGCATGCTTGTGTTGTTGTTTTTTTTTTTATGTTTTCTTTCCATATAAAAATTTATCCAAAGTAACCTCAAGCCATTATCAGAAAAGATTACATTCACCAGATTGGCAATGCCATCTTCATTTCCCTTTGCAAGAGACTTCCAGATTAATTATCTGCCCATCACTGATTCCTGTGAACTTTACTGAATCTGATTTTAAGGATTATTTTTCTCTTCCAGTTTTTTTTCTTACTTTCATCTCATTTCTTAAGAGGTTCTGTCTTAATTTGAAAGCTGCTGCTGCCACAAGCCTTTCCTTTCACTCGGTCATGTTCCCCAGTTTGGAAATTCATCCTGGCACCTGATCCCTGCAACCTGAGCAGATGGAACAGTCCAGGAGGGAGTATTCATGCCACCATTAGGTATCTTTATCTTCCTGAGGCAAATGTTTTCCATCAGTAAAATTCAACCCTAAACAGGCTTGGGAAAAAAAAAAACAAAAAAACGACAACAAAGAACACCCACAACAAAACAAAAACAAACAAACAAACAACAACGATAGGAGTTAAGGGGTTTTTAAGTATTTGTAATGGGACAGTACTTATGGGAGAAGTATCCCCTGTACTCAGCACTGATTTGGCCGTACCTCGAGTACTGTGTTCAATTCTGAGCCCCCCACTGCAAGAGAGACACTGAGGGACAGAAACATGTCCAGAGAAGGGCAGCTAACCTGAGAGGGGTCTGGAGCACAGGCATTAGGAGGTGCAGCTGAGGGAGCTGGGATTGTTCCACCTGGAGAAGAGGAGGCTCAGGGGTGACTTTATTACTCTCTATAATTACCTGAAAGGAGGTTGTAGCGAGCTGGGAGTAGGCATCTTCTTTCACATAGCTAGTGACAGGACCAGAGAGATTGGCCTCATGTTGCTCCATGGGAGATTCAGACTGGACTTTAGGAAATACTACTTCTCCAAAGGAGTACTCAGGTACTGGAATGGGCTGCCCAGGGAGGTGGGGGAGCCACTGACCCTGGAGGTGTTCAAGAATGTTTAGATGTTGTGTTGAGGGACATGTTTAAGTAAGAACTATTGGTGATAGTCAAATGGTTGGACTGGATGATTTTGTAGGTCTTTTCCAACCTTAGTGATCCTATGATTCTATGGTTCTACAATAAATTCATATTAACTAAACAGAACAGGAAAACTGTTTTATAATGCATTTATGGCAGTATTGACTTATTTTCCTTTAATAATTTTGTAATTGACAAGGTGATAACCTAAAGTTTGCGCCAGGTGGCCCCTAGACAGCTCCTGAGTAAGAAGAGAGTAGCTTTCCCTCACAATTTTTCTGGAAAATCCAAATAAAATAAGATGTAGTCCCGTATATTTAAGAATAAAAGTACAAGTCAGTACCAGTATATCAAAGGATATGGATACATATACACACTATAAGATGGAGAGAAAGGAGATTCTTTACAATATCTGTTCTTTGTGTTCTCTGGCAAAGCAAACCGGTTATGATGAGAAAACCCAGAGAATCATGCATCCCTTCCGCACTAGATCCCCAAGTGATGAACTGTGTCTTCTGCCTTTTAAGGCACCACATCTTCTGAAGTTCGCTTTGGGATGAGGTAATCCCATATCACTAAAACCATAGGTCCATGCTTTTTATTTGGTTAAATAAATATGAATCCATATTGCTTAAGACCCCTAGGAAAATTAATTAGTCAGGATGAGAAGTCGGAGTGACAGATGCTGAGATGAGCAGAATAAGGGACATTTATTTTCCACAGAAACAATCATAGAGATGTATTAGCTTTAGCAGTATATTTATATTTTGGCTACACCAGTGTCCTCCTTCTGGATGAAGTACAGTGCTAGCATTCTTCTGGAGACCACTGTTGAATCCCAAGGGTGAAAGTCTCAATGAGAATTATCTACGCAGTGGTGAGGTAATTCCTACTTTAAACTCTCACAAGAGTATATTTCCTTTCATTGTTATTGTTCCAATTGTGAAAACAGGAAAACAATATTCATTTTACTTCATGTACAACATAGCACAAGAAAATGTCGATAACCGTATCCTCCAATATATCCCAAATTCATGACTGATCTACAAACAACAGCATTTGGCGGGAATGAATTCTCTCCATTTTGAATTCTTACATTTCTGCTCTTCTTAACACATTGTCTTGATAGTTTCACTGATGTAGTTTGTTCTGTATATATTAATTTCTTTTACTAATTTTTTGTCTAAATATTCTTTTGTCTTACTTCACTGGTAATTTATGCTTAAAACACAGTATCCTTATAAGAACAATTACTTCTCTGAACTGCATGCATTCCACTTATTCCTCGAGAAGATATCAAGGCAATGCTTCAAGAAATGTTTGTTGGTATTCCCAATATTCCCTTGAAGCAACTCTCCTTCTTGTGCTTTTCGTGCAGATAATCTTCACGTTTGTAATTAACCAATTCTACCAGGATTCCAGAAATGATTCTCCAGTTCAGTAGCTGTGTTACGTGCTATGAGAGTTCTTAATAACATCAACATTTAGGCATAGAACAAGGAAGATAAAAATGTTTGGTGGAATCACTGAGATATCCACATTTCCTGTTAGCAGCCAGTAGAAATATGGTGAATCTGTATTATTCATCTTTTCGACTGGTCACACCGAGACCATAAAAACTCGCTTTTTTGCCTGGATTTTTCCTGTTGTCTGTAACAATATGTTCCACTTTTTATTCATCCTTAAGAAAGGGAAGAAGTGGTAGATATGAGTAGATTTAAGAAGACAAGGTATATTCTTGACACTATCTGGATAATGACGTTTTTCATTGAAGTTCATTACCCTCAGTACAGAGGACGTTATTTTTAATTTTTCTAAATCTTACTTAGATTTTTTTGCTTAAAACCTTGCAATTCTCAACTCACAAGTGGATGACTTTCCCACACCATCTTTCACTTGTGCATCTACTAGTTCAGTTTTCACCTGGTAAGGAGAAACTAGACCTCCTATGGCCTTTCTCCTAAAGAAGGATAAAAAGGATCAGTTAGAGAATAAAATCTTCAGCAATGCAAACAGTTCTGTTCTGCCTTCCTCAGCAACATTATGTGAGATGAATTCTTTCAAAACTTATGACTTCTAGTCCATTGACATGATACAGCTTTTCCTCAATCCCTAGCAGTGGTGACTTAAAACAAAACTTTTTACATACTGTTGCAGACTATGTGCATACCCAGTCAGTAGGCCACATCACATCTGATGAACAATTACTTAATCTGTTTTTAATGGACTCAATAGTTACTGTGCAGAATCTGTAAGTTGAAGTGTTTGCACACCAGAAACACAATCAAAGTTTTCAGAACTTCTACTGCCCCTATAGATGTAATACAGAAACATTTCTAAGGAACCCAAATACCTAACATCAGTTAACCTAACATCTATCTGCCTCATAATGCATCACACCTGGACCTTAGCTGAAAACTTTAGGGCTACAGAACAGACTGAGAAATCCACAATGGATTTTTACCAGACTGTGTGCTCCATAAAACTCAGTGACTATTTATCTGAGTTATTTCTTTCATTAGAAATAAGGACTTCAATAAAATTCCTAAAGAAGGATTAGAACATTTGGCCTGATAAAAAGAGAAAGATCAATTTCCCCTTATCACACTACTTACTGTCAGCTGGGCTTTATAGTGTTGATAATAATAGAATACAAACATAGATAACTGAGAAACAAATATAGCAAAAATAATAAAAAAAAAAAAAAATTAAATAAAGACTTATTGTCATTTTCTCATCTGATTTTAGTATAAGCAACAGTCCTCTCTATATGAGTAGCATCTGAGTGATTCCCAGCAGACATAAGCATGGGCAGTCAGGGAATTCAGTCTGCGTGTTGTGTTACAGATGGCTCCTGAAGTTTTGACTTGTTGGAGTATCATGTTGTCTCTGAATCTCCAGGGTCTCAAATCTATTTTGGCTTGGTGAATGTTTTAATTTGTTTTATCAGACAATTTACCCTCCATTTAACCAGTAGAAGAAGGCCCTATACCAGCAGTTCTGTTCAGCTGAATCACTTTGTATCTGTAGAGGACTCTGAAGCACTCTGGGGAGACATAACTTAAAACTGCAAAATTTTTTTACTGTTACAGTCAAACTCAAACTCTCAGTGGAGCAATATGAAAAGAATGTTAGCTGTGAAATGCACAGAGTATGAGTGATGCAGACATTTACCGATAGCGGTGAGCAAGTGCTGGGGTCTGCCTCATCCACTCAGCCATGGAAACAGTCTCTCAGCACTGAATGCAGCTTTTCTCCTCTGAAAACTGTGATGAACCCTTCTTAAATATTGGGAAAGCTTGTTGCTTTGGTGTTGACATTGCTGCACTGGATTTCACAAAATAATGACATACTATGAAATGATTAAGCAGGAGTTAGTGTGTTTTCTTCTCCCGTTCTGTATTGTGCTCTGAATAAATGCAGCTTCCTAATTTTGCCCATCTCCCTGGGTGACCTTCTTCACATGGCCTGAAGTAAATTGCTATGAGATTTCAATGGTTGTAGTGGCTTTTGGCCCAGCTTGTTAACACTGGGTCCAGGTACAGCATTGGTTCAAGTGCCCCATGTCTGCTTCCAGAACTAGGTCAGGATTTATGCCCTGGAAATGTTTGGCTCTTCTCTGAAGACGATGACAACAAAAACAACTAAACTAAATGAAAGAAAAGACGCTGAAAGCGAAAGTTTTAACACAGACGCTGGTCCATTGTGAGCAAGACTAAAGACAACAGCATTTCACCTACTAACAGTGATGCTTCAGCCACTGGAGATGTAGAAGGCTTTTAGGGTACTTGTCCCAGAATGTTTTTACTTATAATGAACCTGGTATTAAGCATTCAGTGAGGCAGAACTACATGATAACTGCAATGCAGGTATGAAATCAGTGGGCACTAAGGAAACTCCGTATACAACCATGCTCAGGATCATTCCAGTTTGACCAGCAATTGGGTGGTGAGTGTGCGGGAATCCCTTAAGTTCACAGTTTTTTGTGTGCTCAAGAAAAAGGCTATCTTCTTTTCTAATCATGTTTGGTAACAAAAAATATAATTGACAGGTCCCCAGATCCTCCGTATAATAGCATTGGAGAGGGGAAAGCCTATGACAACCATATAAAATAAGTGAGAAAAAACAAGGTTATTATCAGTAGGATTACATTCCCCATGTAGAGGTCTGCACTGAAATGCTTTTAGGGTTGTAAAAATGAAGAATAAATAACAAGTGAGGCATTAGAACAGGTTGCCTAGAGATGTGTTTGATGCCCTGTCCTTGGAGACTTTCAAGACAAGGCTGGATCAGGCCCTAGACAACCAGATCTAGCTGTGGATGTTCCTGTTCATTGCAGGGGAGCTGGACTAGATTATCTATAAAGGTCCCTTCCAACTCTAAGGATTCTATGATTCTATATGACCTGTAAGCACTCCCATCTTTACTCCTAGCACAGACGAGGCTAAGTTGCTCCCTTTATTGAAACTTATGTTGCTTATTTTTCTGGAGGCCTATCTATGGCTGGACATTTTTCTAAAACACAATAGGGTGGCAAATGTAAGGTTAGTGTTCACAGATTTTCCAAGTGGGCTGGAAGCTGCTGCTGAACTAATGACTCATTTTCTCTAGCTGCAGAACATAGACAGGAACAGCAGGTGTTTATTTTTTTTTCCTCCTGCTGGTATATCATTTAGGAAGAAATATGTGTCAGAAAAATGAGAAAATAATGAAAAGATAAATTCTTTGGACATGACACAGCTAACTTGTGATAAGCTGAAGAAGAGCAATGGAAGCATCAAAACTTTCAGAGCAAACAAAGTTTATAAAGTTTACAGAACAGTTAAAAAGAGAGAGAGCTTTTCTTCCACACTTTTCACCACAGTAAATATTCCACCCATCACCCACTGTCCTCCGGAAATGGTTTTGCTCTTTTGCTAACAACCAAGGAAGAGACACAGAAAACCGAGATGGAATAGGGTAAAAAAGCAAAGCTGAAAAGATTAAGTGACTCATGCAAGATCACTCAGGTAATCTGACAGAGATGCTGCAGTGTTCCCAAATTCTGTTCTACTCACGTCAGTGCAGAAGTGTTAATCATCCTAGCAGGGCACATCATTTGGAATGGTTTAGGCAAAATATTATTTTTGTTGAAAAATTATAATTCATTTCAAGTTATCCAACAACTACAAGAGTTTTGCTGAAATTTTGGTCAGAAGAGATACTTTGGGTCCAAGATGGAAATTCTAGTCAAAACTGAGGGGGCTGAAACAGGAGCAAACCAGCGTCCTGGAGCCTGGGATTGCCTTAAGATACAGGAAAATCAGATCAAATTCCTAATGCAGTTAACATTCCAATTCTTATGAAAGACAAGGCAACTGGAAGAAAAGAGTATAAGAAAATCTGGAGGTTAAGATAATAAGTGTGAGTGCAGAAAACCCATATTTTCTTATCACAGGTTCTTGCACTCAGCCACTGGCTGAAGACTGCCCTTAAGGACTCTCTGTAGGTTTCTGTATCTGATCTGTTAGTTGGACTTCTTATGCTTTAGGTTTAATTTTGTTCTTAACACTGAAAAATTTTTGTCATCTTGAAATACCATCTGACATTTTAACTACAAAACTTACTCCTCAGGCAAAAAAAAAGTTAAATCCTTTATTTCTTCCCCAGGTTTAGTATCAATAGTATACTTACAGAATCATCTATGAAATATGGTACAGTGGACACAATACATGTGCTTGCTTTTCAGATTCAACCTCCTGCATCTTACATTCAAGTCCTGTCAACATACACTAAAAATGTCTTTGCCTTTCATAGTTTGGCAGCCTGTTCTTCAGATGTGCCTTCTGTAACAGGTTCTGACTGTTCAGCTCTCAGCAAACAGGGCCAGTGCATCTTTTCTGCTTTTGTACAAAGCTCAGAACAGTCAAAAGCTTGGATAAAATTCACTTCCTCTTAAATGTGCTTCTGGGTAATGGTGATTCATGCTGTTTCTAATTTCTAGATGATAACTTCTTTTCAGTTCAGTTCTGAAATAGACAGGTGTGTTGTTTGTTGCTGTTGTTGCAGTTACCTTTTGTTTACGAGCTGGGATGCTGATGTTCCAACCTCATCTCTCATGCATTTTCCACATCATTAACAGTTTAAATTTCCTGGGCTTGAACGGCTGTTATTTTTCACTATCAGTTCCCTCCAACACGGCTGTATTAAAATGCAGAAACTGTTATACAATCAGAATAGGAAAAAGACCAGATGGCATCAATAACTGCTAATATACCCCCTTGTTTATGCTCCAGCATGTGTCTGATAGATGGGGTATGTGTGAGCCACTGATATTGTGTTTGTGTCATCATTTGTTGAGTTTGTTTCTTACTTAACCATATGTTCCCAAGGAAATCTCGAAAACATAAGGACATTTCATATGCCCCTTCACCTCAAATGCATCAGAAATGCACCTAAGAAATGGACAGATTTTTAAAACATAAACTCTTTTTTCTTTATAGAGAGGAAATATGTCCCGCAGAAAGAAAGGAATTTGGTTTTCTCCTGAGTTTCTATCCCTGCTTCTGCTTTCTAATAAAGAACGACCATCCCACCTCTTTATTGGGTTCTCAGCTGTGCAGTCTCTAAATCTGTGGTTTTGGTGTATACTTATTTACCCAAACACCAGAAGGATTATCAGTATTTGCAGATGATACTTGGAGTCATTTTCATCATTCAGTTTCCTATGACACGCAGAATCAAAGAATCACTGAATGGCTTAGTTTGGAAGGGACCTTAAAGATCATCTAGATCCAAACCCCCTAAGCTCTAGTTTCAGCCCAACTAAGTTCTGAGTGCTTTGTGAAAGCAATGCAGAATGCAAACTGCCACTCACTGGCTGGGTGTGCAGCCACTGAAAAAAAGTAGGCACATCCCTAAAACCTTAGATCTGGTGTAAATAGATAAATATGCCATCTTAGTAATGCCTCTGCACCATTCATGCAGTCACCTTCCATCTGGAAGGCTTGGGTAGCAGGTTTGCCCCATGCTCTTACTGCTGAGTACTCCTGGGTGAGCTGAGGATTAAGTGTACCATGTTCTCAAAACAGAGAGGGAAGAGTCACAGTAAAGGGATTATCTTCATGGTTTGTGAAATCAAATTTGGAGAGTAGGGACATCTTGAAAAAGTAAAAGATAATGTAATTTTATCAAGGTTCTACTGATATTAATTTGAATTAAAAAAGGTTTTGAGGTAGCCTGATTATAGTGGGGTTACTTGGGATCTGAAGGAATGTGTTATTTGCACTCCACTGTGAGTTTTAATACAGGATTCTTATTTCCTAGCTTCCCAAAATTTCCCAAACTAAATTTGGTAGCTGACAATAAAATCACAGACTTCTGGGCAAGTCCCTTGTGTTCCTATTATAGTCAATAGAAAACAAGTTCACAGAGTCAAAGAAGTTTAGGGTGAGTCATTTAAGCAAGTGTCTACTGTGGGATGACATGAATCTCAGCCTATGCTCCATTGATTATCTAGGAACCCAAGGACAACTTCTAAAATTGCTGATGCCACATTACGTTGTCTCAAATGGTAACTTAATTATTGTGCTTTGCCTCCCACCTTAGTTTCTTGACTTATGACAGAGAGATCATACCATCAGCTACCCAGTGGGCAAGAGATAAAGATAATGAGCTCATGTTTGTAGAGTGCAAAGAAAATACTAAATCCAACAAGCTGTGCCTTAACTATATATTCTCGACCCATACCAGTGAAGACATGCTGTTTACATACAGACAGGAAGAGAGCCATAAACTCTGATTATGCTAGCAGCAGATTGGAATCTTTACATGGCTTTCAACATAAGGTTTTTTCTTAAGCAGAAATGTTGGAAAACCTGCCAAGAGTAAAGCAGAAGGTTAGCAGCTGAGCTATGGGTAATGAATTTTTGCATATAGTTCCTGTGGATTGCTAATTGGCAGCTATAATGTAACTCTGCCTTCAGCAACCTGCAATTCACTCATCTACTCCTGAGGGAATACAGATGAATTTTATGTCTCATTTTCTGTGTTAGCTGCTGAATGTCTGAGAAAAGCCTTGGAATCTTTCAAGTTGAAAAGTGCCAGATAAATATTATTAATTATCATTGCAAGTCAGGTAATTTGTTCAAAAATTTCTACAGTATTCATGTATCTAATGAGTCAGGGTGTTTTATACCTCATCAGTCTTCACCTGATGTTTTATGGCTTTCTGGTATCAGAAGGAAACAATTACCATGGTTGTTAAAAGCATAGCTCAGTACAGAATTACTGCTATAGAATTATCATCTATATACTACACAAATGTCTTAAAACAAATCTTGGCTATAGTATATCATCAAGGGCACTATGATAAATCAGTGTCTGCAGTAACAGTTGAAATCTGTGGTACCAAGCTACCAAAATTGTTCACTCATTCTCCCTGACAAAATTTTCAACAGAAGATAAATTGCAGTGTCCTTAAATGGGAGTAAGATACTGTAGACATGAGATAATCTTTGAAGTGATGAAGTCAAAACGATAAAATTTTCATTATAGCCATTCATATGAAAGATGACTGGATGGGATAATCATTTTAGGAGCGTAACACTATCCACATATATTTAGTCTGTTCATAACATCTGATTTGTTCTTCTCCTCCCCAAAGTAATCATGAAAATTACAGTCAGAAAGACTAAACTGCACAACCATATACAACTTATAAAACTGTCATGAAATAAAGAAAGGCAATCAGAACAAATAGTACAAAAACATCAAGAGTATTTCACTGGAGCTTATATTAGTGCAGTTGCAGGAAATTTATCTAAGTGGAAATAGTTTGCAAGCACTAAGTCCAGACATGGCTGTGATTATTGCAGTAGGATCATGCTCAGGTTGTCACTAAAAGGCCTGTGGCTATGTATCCATTTGGAAGCCAAAGATGGGATATTTTCCCCCCAGGGCACCTTGCTGTGACCGAGTGACAGACGAGTTACAAATGTGATCTGTGACTAACAAGAGAAGCTTAAAAAGACAGAAACTTTCATAATGTACTTCTAACAATGGGAAATGAGTGTACAATAAAAAATGAGGAATTAATAGCAGCACTGCAGAAAAGGGCCTGGAAGTGATTATGGATGTCTACTCCAGCAGTGATTCCTGCTGCATTAATTTTGAAAGAATATTCTGTGCATAAGATATATATGCAAAATATTGGTGATTATTATTCCACTGTTACTAATAGTGTGCAAGACTGAGCAAGAACTCAGTGACAAGCTTTGGGCACCAGATCTTACAAATGATTTTGAAATGTGCAGGAAGGAAAAGAAAAAAAATAAAAGGACAGCAAGCATTGTTGTAAGCATGGCTTTAGAAAGAAAGTCAGCAAGAACTGAGATTAGAGGAAACGTGCTAGAAGTTTTCAGATAGACTAAAACAATTGAGTTTCGTGTTCTCTGCAAAAGGAACAAGAAGAAATCAGGAACAATTTGTAGCTCCTTCAGCTACAGAATACCATGCATGAGGTTGGTGACATTGATTGACAAGGTATGTAGCAGACTCTCATTCACCAGATAGCTTTAAAAAGGGATCAGACAAGATCAGCATATATGAACACAGAAACTGCCTACACTGTCACTGGAGGTCCCAAACAGTTACAGTTCTGCTCTCCAAACTTATTCTTACTGTTTTGTAGAGAGAGGGGGGAGGGCTAAGTAATGGAATATCTTCATTAAGAGCTATAACTAGATCCAGTGCAGATTATCTGAGTTATATAAAAGAATCATCTTGACCTGTGTACAGGGGAGCCAATACAGAAGCTGCTACAGACAGTGCTATCATGTTACGAAGGTTGGCTTAGCCTGGGTTTGGAGTATCCCTTCAACTACCATCCAGAGGCTTATCCTCCAAGAAAGTATAACAAGTGCAGTCTGCATAATTTTGGGATTTCTTTGAACCACCTCGTAGGAAAAGTCTACTATTCTGACTTTTCTGTAGAGACAGGTTTTCATAGACATTAACATACATCTGACATCTAGTTCACATCAGTTTCTAGTGCACCCAGGTGATTTGTCATGGGAGCATATTTATCTTGTATTTAAGCAAAGAGGACTGGAAAACACATGTCCTGAACTATTATTTCAGCTTCAGGCTCCCTTCCAAGTACTCTGTTCTTCTTCACAGTCCATATCTGCCTCCTTGCATCTCCCGGAGAGCTTCAGCAAAATGGCCACTTTTATAGCCTTCCCTGGAGCACCTCTTTCAGGGCACTTCACAGCCTTAAATACCAAACCAACATGAAACACAGTAATCCCTCTCATCCTGTCTTCCAGCTTCCAGAAACCAAGGATGTGGAAGTGGCTAATTGTACATGGCATCTTGCTGGGCTTGAATGGCATTCAGGAAAAGCAAGTGTGATCCAGCTAAGAGCAATTTGTATCTGTTAGCAGCTATGAAAATCTTTTTTGGATTGCACAGGAAGAAGCGTGAACTGATGTTTCTTTTGAAAAAGTGTGAGGTCCTTGAGGTGATTTGCTTTGCTACATGCTTATTAACTGTGGTGTTGCTCAAAGGTTCTTTTGCATTCAAGTCTCTCCTAAGGAAATGGTCAGTCTTGATTCCCTGCTAAAGAAATTTGTTAATCATATAAAATTTATACCAAGTTTTATTGGTGTTGTTTTTTGAGGGGATAGATTCTTTGTGGCATATTACGCTTTTTAAATGATATATATACATCAGGATAAATCAGCCGTCAACCTGTCTGAGGGTCTGATTACAATATTTCTGCCTCCATTGTCTCTACAGAACAATGTTCCCTTTTTTCCACCCTTATCTATGCCTAAAACCATTAGAAATATCTTTTTGCATATATTTCTTGTCAGATTATATATATATTTAAATAAATTTTGTTAAACGTCATACATCATGTAAAAAATCATGTAAGCCTGGTCTTTTTTTCTAGCATGGTTTCATTGGAAACAGAGTCCTTATACTGAAAAAAAAAAAATGTTGCTTTCAAACAGATTTACACAGATATTTAAATAAGTAAAAATCAGTTTGAATGAAGTAAAATTCTGCCACATTTCTTAGGAAAGTATAGAAATATAAAAATTTCTGTGTTCAGTAGGAGTTCCTTGAGGAAGCTAGAGATAATTCTTTGGAAATACACAATGTAAAACCTATGAAATGCAGGGCTTATGAATAACAAGAAATATCCAAGTCCATTTCAATTTCTTTCTTCTAAAGTGAAATAATTTTGTGTGTCTCAAATAGCCCATGACCTGATTGTCACACTGACAGGCCTCAAATGGTCTACTTGGCAAACTCCTTTGAATCTGCTTGTCTTTCACATATAAATGGTACCAGATCCCTCTCATTTTATAAAGTATTTATTGCTTTCCTGTTGACAACTACTGCAGCAGCTATGTAATTTTAGTTTTTATTCCAAGCTGGGGAAAGTGCTTCACTCTCTAACTAATTAAACTTACCTTTTGCATAAAACAATTAATATAATTTAAACAGACCGGACAAGAGATTTACATGAAGTTATAATTTTGTGACCAGAAATCACAGTTTTCAATGTCTGGGTGAGGTTAAATCACCAAGGTAGATCTTGTTCTGTAAACTCAGTGTTGCGACAGTTGGATAGCTCAGACAGAAACTTCCTGAAAGTCCTTCAATTAAGATGGAAGAATGAGTGCCCTAATCATGAGAGACAGTGGATATTTCTCCTAATACAATCAGCAGTGGATCAGGATGCACTTTCTTGGAGCAGCATTTCCTGTTGTAGAGTATTGGTATGTGAAGGTCTTATGAGGAGCAAACAACCTATGAGGAGCACCTCCACACTGAGTAACTACATATTCTGCAATGCACAAACATGGTCTGCTCTTCTGGTTGGAGATACACAAAAGTAAACTGAACAAGAACCTCAGCCTGAGCATACTCTTCATCTCAGGAATTCAGCAGACAAATTCAGACCCTATGATTTAAATTCTTTCCTCAAGAAAGTAAGAACAACCACACCACTACCCATACCATGTTGAAATAAATGAGAAATTTTCTGTGGATTTCACTATGTTGTGATTAAAGTGAGAAGACAAGTTACATTAGGTAGATAGGCAGGTGTTGAATAGGAAGACAGTCCAGCTGTGGCAAGCAGCATGTGGCAGCTGTACACACTGATGGCTGCTGGGCATAGCTATTCAAAGCACATCCGTGAAATTATATGTAAGGGACATGGCAGAATAAACATTCTGAGGAAGGAAAGGAAAATAAAGAGGAATGTTTCCTGTTGACTTCTACTATCCACAGATAAAAAAGGTGGATATCTGCTGAAAGACGTAAATAGCCAAACACACATAGGGAAAACTGACGGAAAAAAAAGCAACTACTTTACTAAGAAATCAGAGTGGGTTAGCATTTCGCCATTTGTCATCCAAACCAAAAAATACAGTTGGTTCTGGTTTAATTTGGGAAAGAAGATAAGCCAAGAATCTTATTTTTCTGCTAAATTTAGCTTTGTCTGATTACTGTTGCCACCCCCATCCACTCTCCTTTTTTTCTCTGCCTTTCTCGAAGCAGCTGTATCAGAAACCTGTTCTTCATTTGTTAAGGGAGGTGATCCTACCCCTCTATTCTGCCCTGGTGAGGCCTCAACTGGAGTGTTGTTCCAGTTCCAGTACAAAAAAGATAGGGATCTCCTGGAAAGAGTCCAGCAGAGGGCCACAAAGATGATAAAGGGCCTGCAGTATCTCTCTAATGAGGAAAGGCTGAG
>VXAB01002398.1:43430-87967 GCA_013399175.1 Odontophorus gujanensis | reverse complement strand
CATTTAATCTCATTCTTCTTTGTATTCTTCTAACTTTCCTTACTGGAACAGTATATCTCACCCACCTACCCCTGTGTTCTAAAACTGTATATTGAGCAAATCATGACTCAAAAGGCAAAAGACTTCTGTCTTGATTTTTGTCTTCAGAGCAGTAAATAATTTTATTTAGAACTAAATCCAGATTTAACAATTAAATATGTGTTTTGAAAGTATTTGGAGCTAGGGTTTAGTTTAGAATTTTTTCTAATATTTTATATATTTTATATAGAAAGCACTTGTCTCATTTAAAAAAAAAAAAAGAAAAAAGAAAAGTGAGAACTGAGTACATAACTATACTTAAATGACCTCCACATATGGATTAAGACATAATAAAAGCTGATGATGATATAAGAAATGTACTTCTGCCTCATACCCTGGGAAAGGATTTTTTAGGGTAGAATAATACCATCAGTCAGAGTTAGGAATATCATTTACTAGTGGAACATTCTGTCCTTTTGTCCTGTACTTGTCTGAGTAACAATGCAGAAGGCATGAGTCTTAAATGTTTAGGATTATTAAAACCTCCTTTCCACTGAACAAAAATGTGATTGTGTGCCTAGTGAATTGGAGTGTAAATAAGTATATAATGATGGTCAGAGATTTAAGATTGCTTGTGTGGATTCTGTTCAAGTGTTCTCAGTCATTTAGATAAGAAGTAGAATGAAACAAAAGGCAATTCCAATTGACATGAATTTTAATAGAAACTTTGTGATAGACTCAATCTGAAATTTTATCCAAAACCAATATTGCAGTCCGGTTGTCACAAGATGGATACAGACCAACATGTACTTACAGTTCAAAAGTATTTACCCTAGTTCTGTACTAAGAAAACCAAAGAAATGAGTGTCCACACATTTTCTTTAAACAGGAAAATCTCAGGCATTATAAAATACGATAATATATCTTCTGTCTAAGTAGCTGTGTTGTATTTTATTAAATGTCCTTACTTGTCTTAAATCTNAGATCTCCGTGAATATTCTTGTAAGTAAAATGAAAACTTACAATTTTTTTGAGAACAATTAATGTTCACGTATCCCTACACATAAAACTTGTTACTTAGAAAAGTTTAAATCATTCTGTAGGATTTTTAAGTAAGCCCTCTCTTCCAATTTCTGTAGTATTTTCTTAGTACTCATAAACAATTCTGGCCATTTGAAACTGTCTAGANAAAAAAATATATTAATAATATTAAGAAAACAGAGGGGAAGAATGAAGTTGCTATGAAAATTAGAAAGGGAAAGGCAACCAAGTGGTAAATTGGAGCGCTTTTGAATTTTTAAATCTGAACCTAATTTTTTATTTCTCTTAAATGCCTGCTTCTACTTTTTAACTTCAGGAATATACAGACAGCATTGTATGAGGAGAATGAAGTAGAACAGAATACATGCATATTCAGTTGGATGAATTCCTAGAATAGTGTACCTACTCTCTAAAAAACATGGTTGCAGAAGAATGCCCACAGTTTCTCTCCATTACATGTAGTATTTGTAAATTTATAGTATTTGCTTATTTATTTGAGTACCACTATATTTAAAAAAGATAATCATTTCATAAAATGTACTAGTTTATCTGTAGAAGACAGTACCATACTATAGATTTTCTTTGGTGATACAATGTAATTGCTCATCATACTTTGCATTAGGCATCACAATAACTATACAAGCAAATTTCCTTCTGTACTAGCATTCATAAATGTATCTTCCTGGATGCTTCTGCTATGCTTCAGACTATCCATCAACAGATGGAACTCCAGCCCTTCCTAACAAAGGTCTGCTTTCTCCATTGGAGAAAGCCCTAACATTTTATATAGTGCTTTCTGAGCACACAAGAAGCTAATAACTGCCGTAACAGTGCTTTTTGATATGTAAGAAGTACTCTGATATCACTCTGGGCTGACAGTGCTATGAACATCTTTCACCAGTTTGAAAAAAAATCCTGTCAAACTTTAACTCAATTTTCAGCTCAGTTTTGAGTGAAGCAGAACACACTCTTTCTAACTGAAAACTTCTACAAAATATACATGAATCATAATGAAGAGAAAATGTTGATGGATCATTACTTTCATTATCAAACAGTTGCCCGTGCAAATACAGCCATCATACACAACAGATTTATTTAAAATCTTTTAACCAAATGCAAACTGATAGTCACAATTCACCAACTGTCCCAACCAAATTTCAGATTTCTAGAAGTTACAGCATAGCTCAAACACTACAACACTTTAAATCAGAATACAAGCATTACGCTAAATTGCCAGTGGCATATTTTATTTACATCCTTCAGTTTTAAAGAAAGTTGAACCTTTTCTATCCAAATACTTCAAGTACAGTTCTGTTTGGTTAAACAATTATGAATCACTCTGAAAAAAGTTCCTGATTTCTCAACTCTCAAAGTGAGCATTTAAGCAGGAATTTGTTAGCACTTATTAAACGTGGGTGAAATTCTAGACTGTATCCGTAGGAGGCTTTTTATTATTTCTGATTTGTGAAAGTTGGAGCAATTTGTGTAGCAGGCCCATCACACAGCCGATATGGCTCATGTCAGCTTTAAGCTGCTGTAGCTCCTTGCTAAGGCCAAGAAGTAATGCAAAGGGCCTTCTTTACTTTGCTTTATGCAGGAATACAATGCTATTTCATGCATAATTAAATTCCACTATGAGTACCAAAATGCTTAGGGGGGGGAAAACATCCAGAAAGTAATAATTTTTTTTGAAATTATCTGAGTAAGTACCAGGCATTGTTATATGCACAGCAGAAAGGAAGTCTAAGGCCAGAAAATATTCAAAAGCATGTTGTAACAATCCATGCATATATTTATCAGTTCGAAGGAGTGCAATTAATTCTAAGTAGTAATGCATTTTTCAGGAAACTTTCCATGTTATGCAGTAAATAAATCAACAGTCTGTGTTTGGGTTTGTGGAAAAATATTTATTTGAAAAGAATGGACTAAAATGCATTTTACAGAATATAACACATGATGTTTAACATTCTTAATTTCCCGAAATGTCTGGCTTCCCCCATCAGTCACCACCATCCAATGCCTGAGTCAGGTGAGAGCAGGTCTCTCTTTTGATTATCATTTCTTGATGGAGGCAGCGACTTGTTTAAGCAAAAATATGCCATCAAAGTCCAAGATGAGTTGGCTACACCTGCTTTTAGGTCCTCTCTCTTGCTGACAGTGTGCACAAGTTGTGGTAAACCTTTTTCTCCTCTCAGGGCAGGCTGAATTTACAGGCACTTAGAAAGAACAGATCCAAAAGGAAAGAGGAGTACTAGGGAAACTGTTTTGGGCTGTAATTATAACTACATTATTGATACGGCTTTTCTGTATTCATTGATAATTCGCAGTAATTAGACTTTTAAAATCTGAGAAACAATCTAAGAGTGATTTTTACTGCCATGTATGTGGTATTTTTTTTCCTCCCAACAAAATTTTGTGAGTATGAGTGTATTCACACATATGTATACATTTGCATTCATTTGCCAGTTAAAGTTGATTTTTTTTTAATTGGTGCTTCAAACTGACTAGACAAAAAGCTTTAATAACCCAGAAAATAAAGAACTGTTAACTCTGTGTGGACTTCTGTTCTCCAAGCTTCACAGAAAATTTGTGTTATTTTAACAGACAGTGAGTGAAAACCATAATTCAGTTATGCCATTTATTTTGTTGTACAGAGATCAGTCTACTATTATTAGATATATTATTATTAATCAATTAAGGGCTTGCTGTAACATGTTTGAATCCACATAGTTCACTGGAAATGACTCAGGCGCGTGACAAAAGATATATTTTAAAAAATATGATGTGAATTATTGTCTAATGTACAAACCTTCAGAAGCATATCAAGTGAAAACATGAAAAGGAAATATAGATCTACATCGATAGTTCTTAGTTAGATTAGTAAGAGTGCCAAAATCCCAACTGTGTTACTCTGGAAAGTCACTGATAGAGGTGGACATCTCCAGAAGACCCTAAAGAGAGTGTCAGTTATTATGAATTATGTCATATTTGTATTTGTATGAGAACATCTGTCCTTTCCAAAACTGTCTCAGATTATTTTATTCCATTATCAAGTGTCCCATCATGAATCCTCTACCTTTTTCTTCTATTCTACTCTGTACTACCAAGTAGTTCTGACTGAATAGCAATTTTGCTCCTCCTCTCCATAAATTCCTGTTACAATGGGAAGACATTCTGTCTTCAAGGGTCGTTGCTGTTCCCTTAGTTTTTCCCCATCACTTATTTAATTTGTTTTTGTTTGTTTTTCTTTTTTTCTTCCTTTTAATGTGAGGGTGCAGAAGTGCTGTGTATTTTATCACTGGTAACAGTTTCTTCTTAATTTATTGATGAATACAGGTCAAGACAGGCCTGTGCAAAGCCGTTGACTGGTAAGAATTAACTATTAATTTTAAAGGAACTCTACACCTAAGTTAGAAGCAAGATTTATAATTGTTTTTTACTAATTGAATTATCAGTAATCTCAGAATCTATCTATTAGAGAAAAAGAAAAACACACAAAAAAATCACAACCATGTAGTTTTACCATATGTAAACCTGAGTCATTCTTGCAAGCTATAACTGAAAAGCAATAATTCTGTAAAACAGCTGAAGTACATGCAATATGAATGTAGACATCCAGTTCTAGCTTCAGCATACCAGCACTAACTTCATTTATGCTTCTGAATTGGCCTCCAGGAACCAGCCCTTTGACCCTAGTCAAGCATGGAATGGTTCATGTTTGTACTTTATTCAGTCACCCAATAGCTGAATGACTGCATTTACACTGCACAGAACATATATCTAGGTCCACTGCTGGTTCCATGTAGAGTTTTTGTGGTCCTATGACATATTTGCTGATTTCCTTACATGTGTTTGATTGTTTTCCCAGGAAAAAGCATCTCAAACATTATGGGAGATGGGCTTTAATTAAGTGAAATAGTACTTCTACAGCATGAAATAAATTCAAGGTATGGTTATGCCCTCTAGAGTGATGTAAGAACACTTTGTGGATGTTGCAGGGTGTATAGTTGGCTAAAAGTTTAAAATTATCTGTGACAGGGAGAAGTCAAATATGGTGTAGATTTCTAGGTTTTTTTTTTTTTCTTTTCTTTCAAACAACAAAATGAAATTTATTTCAAGAAATATTTATGTTTCTATATTGAATTATTTACTCTAAAATTCAGAAAATACTTTTTCCCTAAATTAAAAAAAACAAAACAAAACAATTTTCACAGTATATTTTTGAGGAGAAGTAGAAAAAAAAATAAAAATCAATGCTTTGAATTTTCATCATTATCATCAAGGACAAGAAAGGATTGTTTCTTCATTTAGAAAATTTCCAGGACCAACAAATTTGCTTAATCTGTGTTTTAGGGGAAAAAACGTATTTGTGACAAATGCATTAGGTATTACCATGATTAGCAAAAAAAAGTATCAATTGTTACTACAGTTTTGAACATGGAGGATAATTCTGAGATCTGCAGTTTATCTGAAAATTTTGCTTGGTTCACAGTAAGAAGAATAAATTGTGTTAACATATTTTCACACAGTTGTAGTTTTTCTTAGGATAGCTGAAGAAATGGATAATGATAGTATCACATGAAAGGACTACAGAGAAAAGAACACTCATATAGTTACTGTACAGAAGTTTGCTTATATCTTTATATCTTTCTGGTTTTGTTTTGTTTATTATACAGGCTGCAGTACTGTGCATCAGGTTGAGATACCCCCAGACTTGTCATTATTATTAACCTCAAAAACTCTGTTTGGTTTCCATTTCAAATTAAATCAGGTTTCAACATAAAAGTTCTGCATAAATTCCAGGCAGTAATTTGTTGACAGGTCAAACTCAACATTTTTCTGGTATGTAGTTCAAGACAAGTTTTCAAACTTGGGTTTCCTTTATTTTCTTATCTTTCTCCTCTTGCAAACACGATTGCTTCTCAAGTCACAGAATCAAGGTTTCATAGAAACATTTACGTTAGAAGAGACTGCCAAGATCAAGTCAAAGTATAAGTGTAACCTACTGAGTCCCATCACTATAATATGTTCCCTAGTGGAAACCATGTTCATGTCTTTTAAATACCTCTATGAACTGGGATGCTACCATTTCTCTTGGAAGCCATATCCAATATTTGATCATGAAGACATTCTTCATAATACCCAGTCTAAATCCTACCTGATGCAACCTGACGCTATTTCCTCATGTTCTATCACTTGTCAAAAGAAAAAAGAGGCCTACACTCTACTTGCTGCGATTTCCTTTCAGTTAGTTGTAGAAAGTTATGATGTCTTTCCTTATCCTCCTTTATTACAGGCTGGAAAACCCCAGTTAGCTGATCCTTGTATGTCTTGTTTTCTAGACTATTCACCAACTTTGTTGCTCATCTCTGCAGATGCTCAAGCAACTCAGTACCCATCTTGTACTGTGGGAGCCAAAACTGAACTCAATATACAAGGCATGGTCTCAGCCATGACTCTTAAAAAGAGACAATCACTTCCCTATTCCTGATGGTTACACTATTTCTGATGCTAGCCAGGACGTCAGTGCCCTTCTTGACCACCTGGGTACACTGCTCACTCATGCTCGGTTGTCGCTCAACCATCACCCCAAAAGCCTTTTCTGCCACTCTTTTCCACACTTCTACTGCTGCGTTGGACTTCTATGACTCAAGTGCAGTGCCTGGCATGTTGAATGTGACTTCATGTGATTGGACTCAGTCCATTGATTTAGACTATCCAGATCCTTCAGCCAAGCTTTCCTACCCTCAAGCAGATCAGTCCTGACATACTTGATATTTTCTGCAAATTTACTAAATGTGGACTCAGTCCACTCATCCAGATAATTGACAAAAGCATTAAACTAAACTGGCTCCAATATAGAGTCCTGTGAAAACCACTGGTGACCAACTATGAACTGGATTGAACTCTATTCACCATGACCCTCTGAGTACAGCTAAGACTCTTTGACCAGTCAAAGCCATAAGCATCCAGTTTCTCCAGGAAACAACTCCAGGGTGGTGTACAGAGTGAAGGGGGAGCAGAAGGAACAAAGAGGGAAGCTAGGTAAAAAAAGGGAATTAAAAGACTGGTTGCAGGTAAAACAGTGCTGGACAGTACATGCATCTAACTAAGCCCTCTGCCTGATCACCAAATGTTGTAGTGAAAAAATTTTACATGAGCTAGTAGTATTTGCTTGCAGCCTTGAAGGTCGGTGGTATCCTGGACTGCATCAAAAGAGAGGTGACCAGCAGAGTCAGGGAGGTGACTGTGCCTCTCTACTCTGTCCTTTTGAGACCCCATTTGGAGTATTGCATCCAAGTATGGGGCCCCCAATGCAGGAAAGATGTTGGACTTTTGAAGAAGGTCCAGAGAAAGATCATGAAGATGAGGGCTGGAGTACCTCTTTTGTGAAAACAGGTTGAAGGAGCTGGGCTTCTTCAGTTTGGAGAAGAGAAGGCTCCAGGGAGACCTCATTATAGCCTTACAATATTTAAGGGGAGATTATAATCAGGAAATAGACTTTGAAAATGGGTAGATGTAAAGGACAAGAGGGAATGGTTTTAAATTAAAAGAGGGAGAATTTTGATTAGATATCAGGGGGAAATTTTTCACTCTCAGGCTGGAACACTTATCCCAGAGAGGTTGTGAATAACCCATCCCTAGAACTGTGTAGCAGAAGGGAAAAATAGCATACATGATCCTGAAGTGATCCTCTGTAAAGCTCTACTAGGGTGGATCCCACAGGGAGAAGTGTAAGAGCTATTCCTCATTAATAACAGATGCTGTAACCAACCATCTTTTGTCCTATTTTTCGTAGTATGCATGTCACTGTTTATTTCCTCCTGTTTATTTCCATGGAAACTACAATAGATACAAAGAGCACAATAACACCATTTGCTAGAGAAAATTCCCAGTTATAAGACATTATTTTTCAGTGTAGTCATTACCATTAGCTGTGCATTTTTGCCTATAATGAGCAAGAATCTGAATGCTATGCTTATAAAAGTCTACACCATTGGGGATGATCCACTATTGCTGTTGTCACTACTGAAATGCTCTGCCCACTGCCTCACTGTCCTAACAGCTACCATTTGGTCTCAATAAATATTCAGAAAGTGTCAATAAATATCAATGGGTAAATTTTTTTCCACATGGAGGAGTTCACTGTGACCACTTTGGTTCATATGCACTTCCATGTCATACACCTCTGCTGCCATTTATTGCACAACAACAAAATGTTATGAAATATTTGCAGGAAGGTTCATTCTCTACTGCCATAACACCAACATCCTCTTTGACATTATGGGCCAACCTAATAAAATGGGAGGCATTACTTTTGGAGCAGCCTCTTATTTAACAACACTAATGACTTGAAGTCAAATCTATACTCTTTCTTCTTTTTTTGGTGAAGCTTTTCTGTTGTGCATTTTTATTTTAGTCTATGCAAACTGTTTCACAGCTTGAACAGCTGATTTACAACAGACTTATGATTTATCTATAAAGAAGAGTAGCCAAATACAATTGGCATTTGAAACAAACAGCCCTCTAGCTATTAAACGACTTACACATCTAACAGTCTCCAGTGAATAAGTCATCCATATTTTGCAAAAGTAAATTAAATTACAAAATATATTTAAAAGTTCACTTTTGCCATTTACTAACATTTACCCTGTACCTCTTATCCTGCAAATTTGTCTTTGTACAGAATACATCAGCGTGGCTGATAGTTGTAAAGTGGATATGGGTTGAAAATTTAAAGTGAAACTGACTGAAAGAAAATTGTCACTGAAAATAATAAACTGACAGGGAAAATGGAAGGGAAGCAAAACAAAACAAAACAAAACAAAAGAAATCACAGAAGCAGAAATTAGAATTCTGAAGTNGAATTAAAAGACTGGTTGCAGGTAAAACAGTGCTGGACAGTACATGCATCTAACTAAGCCCTCTGCCTGATCACCAAATGTTGTAGTGAAAAAATTTTACATGAGCTAGTAGTATTTGCTTGCAGCCTTGAAGGTCGGTGGTATCCTGGACTGCATCAAAAGAGAGGTGACCAGCAGAGTCAGGGAGGTGACTGTGCCTCTCTACTCTGTCCTTTTGAGACCCCATTTGGAGTATTGCATCCAAGTATGGGGCCCCCAATGCAGGAAAGATGTTGGACTTTTGAAGAAGGTCCAGAGAAAGATCATGAAGATGAGGGCTGGAGTACCTCTTTTGTGAAAACAGGTTGAAGGAGCTGGGCTTCTTCAGTTTGGAGAAGAGAAGGCTCCAGGGAGACCTCATTATAGCCTTACAATATTTAAGGGGAGATTATAATCAGGAAATAGACTTTGAAAATGGGTAGATGTAAAGGACAAGAGGGAATGGTTTTAAATTAAAAGAGGGAGAATTTTGATTAGATATCAGGGGGAAATTTTTCACTCTCAGGCTGGAACACTTATCCCAGAGAGGTTGTGAATAACCCATCCCTAGAACTGTGTAGCAGAAGGGAAAAATAGCATACATGATCCTGAAGTGATCCTCTGTAAAGCTCTACTAGGGTGGATCCCACAGGGAGAAGTGTAAGAGCTATTCCTCATTAATAACAGATGCTGTAACCAACCATCTTTTGTCCTATTTTTCGTAGTATGCATGTCACTGTTTATTTCCTCCTGTTTATTTCCATGGAAACTACAATAGATACAAAGAGCACAATAACACCATTTGCTAGAGAAAATTCCCAGTTATAAGACATTATTTTTCAGTGTAGTCATTACCATTAGCTGTGCATTTTTGCCTATAATGAGCAAGAATCTGAATGCTATGCTTATAAAAGTCTACACCATTGGGGATGATCCACTATTGCTGTTGTCACTACTGAAATGCTCTGCCCACTGCCTCACTGTCCTAACAGCTACCATTTGGTCTCAATAAATATTCAGAAAGTGTC
This sequence comes from Odontophorus gujanensis, assembly GCA_013399175.1. Classification (NCBI taxonomy): domain Eukaryota; kingdom Metazoa; phylum Chordata; class Aves; order Galliformes; family Odontophoridae; genus Odontophorus; species Odontophorus gujanensis. The sequence goes on along the minus strand of VXAB01002398.1, from coordinate 77,997 downwards.
AATAAATATCAATGGGTAAATTTTTTTCCACATGGAGGAGTTCACTGTGACCACTTTGGTTCATATGCACTTCCATGTCATACACCTCTGCTGCCATTTATTGCACAACAACAAAATGTAATGAAATATTTGCAGGAAGGTTCATTCTCTACTGCCATAACACCAACATCCTCTTTGACATTATGGGCCAACCTAATAAAATGGGAGGCATTACTTTTGGAGCAGCCTCTTATTTAACAACACTAATGACTTGAAGTCAAATCTATACTCTTTCTTCTTTTTTTGGTGAAGCTTTTCTGTTGTGCATTTTTATTTTAGTCTATGCAAACTGTTTCACAGCTTGAACAGCTGATTTACAACAGACTTATGATTTATCTATAAAGAAGAGTAGCCAAATACAATTGGCATTTGAAACAAACAGCCCTCTAGCTATTAAACGACTTACACATCTAACAGTCTCCAGTGAATAAGTCATCCATATTTTGCAAAAGTAAATTAAATTACAAAATATATTTAAAAGTTCACTTTTGCCATTTACTAACATTTACCCTGTACCTCTTATCCTGCAAATTTGTCTTTGTACAGAATACATCAGCGTGGCTGATAGTTGTAAAGTGGATATGGGTTGAAAATTTAAAGTGAAACTGACTGAAAGAAAATTGTCACTGAAAATAATAAACTGACAGGGAAAATGGAAGGGAAGCAAAACAAAACAAAACAAAACAAAAGAAATCACAGAAGCAGAAATTAGAATTCTGAAGTATTTTTTTCTGCTTTATAGATATATCTATGGAAACTAGTCACATGATAATTGGCTGGAAGCAAATGCTGATTGCTTCAGCTGTGGTGTTGCTTTCTTAATATAGTCTTGTAGAAGTGCCAAAAAATAGCCTACCCATCTCCAGAGCTGGCAGACAAAGTACGAAGGAAATTGAAGGGGAAAATAACAACAACAACCAGCAAGCCAAAGCAATTAAAACTAATCAGATTTTCAAAGATTGGAGCTTGGTTTTGTGATTGGACCAAATTCTGAAAATGACCTCTTCAACCTGATTTCATGCTGGACTTGATGTGGTTTTATTTCTAGGGAATACTGAGCAATTATAGCCTTCTAAGAAACTCTCCTGGCAAGAATTTCCGTTTTGGAAAAATCATGCTTTGCTTTGTTCTGATGTTATGCCAGAGTTGTAATGCTGTATTTAAAAGAGAAAGAAATGAAGCAGGAACAATTGAGAGAGCTTCTGTTACTACTGACTAGAGAAGTCATCACTTATAGGGTTGTGTGTCTGTTTAAAAAGTACTAAACTTTCAAATTTTTCCTTCATAAAAAGGGTCAATATTTTATTCATGATTTTTTTTTTTTCTCAGAAGAGGGAAAAAGCAGGCTATTTTTTCGTCTAAAATTTTGACTTCAGCATACTCTTATCACTGTGCTCTCAGTCACAATATTTGGTGGAATTCATTTTAAACTATGTTGTATTGTCAAAGATGAACGTTGAGCATCTCACTATAAGGAATCTCACTACTAGGATATACAATATTTTTTTTTTTCCGCTATAACCCTAAGTGTTAACCATGGAAGAAAAGCAAACAAACAAAGAAACTTTAGACAGCAAGTATATCCATAGCTTTTTTTGTTGATGACAACTCTAAATGTGTCTCATTTGGATAGATGTATTACTTATGAAGAAAGCAAGAGACGTATATTTAAGCAGAATGTGAAACCACTGACGAGAAAAAAGAATATCAAGTGTCTTCAGAGTAGAAGCCAGTGGATGTTCTCAATCTAAGAAAATGAAGAAACGGTGACTAAAACTTTAGAAAGTTCTTTTCTCATCAAGGAATAAAAAACACTAGGCTCAGTATAGCAATTTAATCCACAATAAATCATTCCTTATAGTTTAAAATACTGGGTTCAATCCACTGGTAAAACATGTGGTCAGAAATCTAATACATTTGTCTTTACACTTATGGGAATTTCACATTTGTTATACTTCTGTAACAATGAACTTCAGCAAGAATAACTATGCTGGAGAACCTTTTAAAATTTTCTAACTGTTAAAAAGACTTTAGAATGGGAAATAACAAAAATTTTAAAAAGCACCAAAAACAGAGATCTTAAACCTGTTCCTTCAATAATGTAAGCATAACACTATTAAAGTTTCTGAGATCTCACTTTTGTGATGTTATATTAACTGCATGGGCCAGCATGTCTGAGAGAAATAGATTCATCGATTCATAGATTCATAGATACATTAGGTTGGAAAGGACCTACAAGATCATCTAGTCCAAGCATCCTCCTATCACCATCCCTACCCACTAAGCTACTAAATCAAATCCCTTAGCACCTCATCTAAACGCTTCTTGAATAGCGCTAGGGATGGTGCCTCAACCCCCTCCCTAGGTAGGACATTCCAAAAAATTCCAGAAAATATTACGCTAACTAGGTTGCAAACCTAAAATAATTCCTGTTTCCTGTGAAGATATTTTTGGAGAAGATACTAAAAATAAGATGTCACATATCCAGAGATATGTACATTATCAGTTCTATAGTGTTTGCCTGCTGATTGTTCCCTGTGCAAGAATTCCTAGAAGGCAGAAGTTCAACAGGAAAAATTAATAAAAGTCAGCACAGAATTTCCTATCTCCTTTCTCTATGATGTTTAAAAACTGATAACAGTTCCAAGTTGATTACTTTCAAAAGATGAAACTAGTAGCCCAGGAACCTGATTATTTTCCCTGATTTTTATAGCCTTGCGGTAGAGGAAAATACTGCTAAAATACAAATATTACACTTTCAAGTATTTTTACATTTTGTAGCCATATTATATGGAAGAAACAGCACAAAATAGTTTTGTAAGTCTAGACAAGACATACAAGACTTTTTGTTTGTCCTGTTGTTTCTGTATTCTATTTACTGTTATGCAGTGGACAAGTTTCACTAGAAATTTAACAATTGCTATACTCCAACCTGGTGATTGAGTCGCAAAAACTTGAGCATAGAAAGTATGCTTGATTTCCTTGGGATGAGCATGCTCAATCCTAGTAAAGCTCTCTGTCTGGTACAATATAAAATAAAAGGAATCATCTATATCACTTGTGTTTTGATTTAAATGAAAGGGGCCTGAACATTTTCTTGTTTGTTTTTTATTTTGTCAGCCCAGTGAAGTCTGTATACACAGACTGTTTTCAGAGCGTTATTTGTCATCTGCATCCCTCAGGATATTAAGCTCTTGTCAGTCTATTTTCTAATTCTACTGGGCCTTACCTGTGGAGTGAATAACCTGACTACTCAGATTAGGGTAGTTATATCTATTGCTCCTAAAACTCTTGAGGAAAACTTCTGTTCAAAAAGGGAAGAACCTACAGAATTTAGTTAACCATTTAATAGGTATCTTCAAAATCTCAAAAACTGAACTGGAGTAGTTAAATACACTAAAGGTTTTCTTTTGATTTGGCCTGAATATTTTTTAGTGTTAAGGCATCATTAAGTTCAATTTTGGTCCCCTCATCTCCTTTCTGCAGAATAGAATGCTCATTAGAAAACCTCATCTGTTCATTAAGACTGTGTTATTGTAAAATCTGAGTGCTATACCTTAATAGATCACCTATGTTCAGCAACACTGGGACTTCTCTGAAGGCAGAGTCAAGATTTCTGTCAGTAACAATATATTAAGAGCTTACTTAATACATGGTACCTTTACACAGTTTTCATTAAAACTTAAGAGGGACCTGAGTGTAATCGTAGGTGTCAAACACAGCTGAAGTAACTAAACACTTAAAATTTTATGCATAATTATCACAAAGTAATATCATTTAATTGAACTGCTCTGATCTGCCTTCTTCTATGTCAGCTTTGAGTGCTGTTTTTTTTAAACTTCTGTCATAAAGTTGCATAACTGGAAATCTAATGATATTCACTCAAGTTATCATTTGCTTCTTGAAAGGTGTCCTGTAATTAAATAATTACCTAAAGGTTTCCATACTTATTTTTGGACTTGCTCATTTTTAGCTATCATCGTACAGTTCATTAGCATAATATGATTGCTTCACCAGCTTTAATTAATTCATCATTATGACATGTTTATGAGGTAATGGTCCCTGCTTGATACACCGTGAGGATAAGGCCAAATATGCAACACTTACTTGATTTGACAAATACAAAACAAGTAGAAAAAAATGATTGGATAATTAATTCAAACCACTGGAAATGAAAATCTGACAATTTACAATTATATATAATATAAAAGTTTAGGTAATTTTTTAAAAATTCTACTGAAAGACATACATTCTTTAAGAAATAAATCAGTGCAATCTTTTTACATACATAGAATAAAGATTTATTCTAAGTGATTTTTCTGTTGTTTTACTAATAATATTAACTAATTACAATAATGTTATTTCCTCTTCATCCTATATATCATATTATTGTTTTGACTTTGGACATTTTTTAAATTATTATTATTATTGTTATAAGCTGCAATTATGCAATGTTACAATCTTTCTTATTATATTCTACAGTTGTATTTTAGTATGATACAGTTGCTATAAAAATATACGTAATCTCTTCAAAAACTAGAAGAGCAATTGTTTTCCTACTTGGTAATTGTGTTTTACATTCATTATGATTAGCAATTTTTATTAATGCTAACGTCAATTTAAAAGATCATCAAATTTTAATATATTTTAATAATTCTATCCACACAGTGTGTGTTGATTAATTCAAGTACATCTTTTCCATCATGTTATATAAACTTGTTCATGAAAATCATTCTATAGATTTTCAAGATCAAACACTTTTAAAACACAAAGCCTAATGAACCTTGCAGTGTGGTTCTGTTAGTAGAATCTACTTCTGGTCAATGCTAGACAAGAGTGGTGGTCAGTATTATGATGTATGAGAGGTGAAAGCAGAATTAATACCTCTACCTAACAATCACAGACAGAAAAATCACACAAACAAGTTTACAAATAACCTATTTTTTCTCGTATCTGTTTTAACAGACCAAAATACAGAAATGACAGTACAGTACAAGTCCTAAAACTTTAATTGTATTAGATTTTATGAACTGCTATGTAATCAAATGAGATTTTTGTTGTTCAGTCACTAGTTGCTATACTAACTACTGAATTATCAGTACTTTAGAGTCTGTGCATATAACTTCAAAAATTGTTCCAGATAGAAATTAATGTAATTAATCTACATAAATGGTGAATAATTTTAACAGAAGACCTTTCAAAGGAAAGCTTATTTACTCCAATTTCTGTGTGTAGAAAACAATATATATATTCATTACACATATAATAATATATAATAATATATATAAATATATATAATATATATAATGAATAAGGTATTTGGTTATAGAATATGTATATATGGAATTTCATGGTGATGAAATGGAAGTTTAAACAGCTATTTTTAATCCTAAGACTTTAAGCAAGGAAGTTGAGTAGATTTTTAGGTTTGAGGTCTTTCAATAACGCGAAAGAAATATATATATATATATAGTCCTTTTAGTTTGTTTTCAGGATACAATTATTATCCAAAACAAGTCTCTGAAGAAAATCTAACAGAATGTAAGATAACCTGCATACTTGCGTCCCTGCTCAACAACACTGTTATGTTGCACCAGGGTGAAAAAAGGAGCTATAAATTCAAACAACTCAGTAACTCATTCAACCAGAAAGCCTGGGCAAGAATGTGCCTGTGTTTACAAGACTTCATATGTGTTTACAGTTTTGTACCGAAGAAGCATCAGATAAAACTCATTAATAGCACTAGATGCTGAGATTTAAGCTATTCTGGGTGAGCATTCAGTGTACTTGTTTGCAAAAACAATACACTAGCTGAATGAACCTTGAGTTCTCATAAGTATAGAGCAAAGTTATAAGAACAGAGAAGATTCCTATTTGGAGTAGCATGGCTCTCTTTTCTCTCACATGTTCATAGCTTATGCTAGATTCTTATCTCTAAAAAGTATGATGCAGCCATTTTCCTCAAATTCAGATATCAGTAGAAAATGACTCGAGCTTCTTTTTTGAATTTTCCAATGATATATAATTTCTCCAAACAGGAAATCTTATGAAACTGAAGAAAAAAACTTCCAGCTTCCACACTAGAATTGAAAACATGCTATCAAGTACCTTCTGTGCTTAATACTTAAAGTCTTGTTATTGTGTTGCATATGAGGAAAATTAATATTAAAAGAAAAGAGAAAAAAGAAAAAAAGACAAGTTAAAGGCAGATTATTAAGAGCCCAGAAGCATATCTTACAGTCTGCTACATATATGTCAGATATCTCAGTGAGAAGGTTGAGTCTTCTTTAAAATGATATGAGATTCTACTGAAATTGTACGGGACAATAAATCCTTTCTTGGTAACTACAGTCTTGTTTCACAGAAAATTACCAAAGACAAACAATTATCTTCATCTTGTTTGGCTTGAGTGCCTGGGAAACAAAGTTTTCAGTTCAGCAAATAAGATGACGTAGCATAATATAACAACAGTTAGATGGTTCGTCAACTCCTATGTATGTATTGTTTCTGATCCTTTTAATCTTAGAGTTTTAATGATCTTAGAGAAGTCACTATCATTTCAGTCCAAGGTTACATCAGTATTTCAGTAGTGTATCATTTGATCTGATGCACCATCTGGGGAGAAGTGTACTACTCTCTGTTCTTTGTATGCAAGTTATTATGCCCTAGATAATTTAACATGTTTTTGCCTTGCCTCTGAACATTGGATTTCAAAAGCACTTTTGATCTTGGTTGGATGTTAGTTAGCCCAGAGGGGTAAAATGTCTGTAAACCCAGTTTGTATATAAATTATTCCTTGATAAAGTGTTAATGTGCCTCAAGTGCAATGTTTAAAGTGATGAGATTGACATTTTTTCCCCATTTTTTTAGCCTTTTAGAAGTATTCCTTCTTTACATCAGACAAGAATAACATGCATAGGTAAATAGAACAGTGCTCTGTAGACATATGCTATCCATTGCTGCTACTGATGAAGTACCATTTTTCATATAATTATAGAATGGCTTGTGTCAGAAAGGAACTTGATGATCATCTAGTTCCAATACACTTGCCATGGATAAGGATACATTCCACTACCTCAAGTTCCTCAAAGCCTCATACAACCTGACCTTGAGCATTTCTGCGGATGGGACATCCACAGCTTCTCTGAGCAACCTGTTCCAGTGCCTTACCACTCTCACAATGAAAAATTTCTTCCAAGTAGTTAATCTAAATCTACCCTCTTTTAGTTTGAAACCATTATCCCTTGTTCTATCTTACTGATAGAGTCCCTTCCCATATTTTCACTAGTCCCCCTTTACATTCTGCAAGGCCACTGTAATGTCTCCATGAAGTCTTCTCCTTTCTATGCTGAGCAACCCCAGCTCACTCAGCTTCTTTTCACAGGAGAGGTTTCCATCCCTCTGATCACCTTCATGGCACTTCTCTGGACTCAAACAAGTCCACACTTTTCTTACACTGAGAATCCCAGAGCTGAACACTACTCCAGGTTGGATCTCACGAGGGCAGAGTAGAGGAAGAGATGCATCTCCCTTGACCTGGTAACTCTACTTCTTTTGCTGTATCCCAGGTTATAGTTAGCTTTCAGTGCTTCAGGTGCAAATTTCTGACTCAAATCGAGCTTTTCCTGCATCAGTAACCCTTTCTCCACAGGACCGCTCTCTATGCACTCATCATTCAGCCTGTCATTCATATTTGGGATTGTCCTGATCCAGGTGCAGGACGTTTTGTACATTGATGTACATTCATGAGGTTCACATGTGCCTACTTCTACAGGCACTCAGTTTGGTGCCACCTTCAAACTTGCTAAGGATGCTGTCAATCTCCCTGTCCACATCACCAATGAAGTTGTTAAATAATACCAATTCCAATACAAGCTCCTCAGGAACACCACTCATCACTGACCTCCATTTCCTCACTGAGGCACTGACTTCAATTCCTGGAGTTTGCATCAGCTGTTTATAGACAACTGCATTGTAACATAGTTCATACTAAAGTGAATAGGCATACAAATGAAAAAATAATGGTTTTATGTTAATTTTATGGTTATGTGTCCCAGAAGAATATAATTGACTAAAGATTTTGCTTTGTACACTGACTCCTAGAATTTTATTGAGGAACACGGTAAACACCTCAACTATCTCCTTTAAATGTAGCATTAAGCTTCATCCATCTTATTGCAATATTAAGACTAAGTTGTTCACATGACCTGTACAGCTGAGTCTGAGTCCAAGTAAGTTCTCGCATGTCCATTCATATTTGCTTTTTTTGTTTGCTTTTAAAGGATTCAAATTCAAATTTACAGGTAAGTATACGAGTAAATGCTTGTCAATGGTTTACAGGCCAATTTAGCCCAGTTCTGTGACTAACAGGGGAGGTGAGACCCACGGACCCACACTCCATGGAAGGGGACAAGGGAAAAGGGAGATAGACCTAGAATAAAAAATGTGGCAACAATCTTAGGAGGAAAGTTAATCTACTGAATAAGAAATCAGAATTCAAGATCACACAAAATAATGCAATGTAATTGGAATTGAAGCTAATAAATAAAATAAAATGAGAGAGTGTCCAAAAACCAAATGCCTTACTCTAATGCAGAATGCGAGTTGGCTAGGGAGCATGTACGATGCTGAGACAAGCAGAAAGGGATAAAGGGGACATCTCATGACATGCCAACAGTTCTATCACTCCCTTTGAATGGAAAACAGAACATTGAACAGACCTCTGGGGTATGTAGTTCTACTTCTCTTCTGAGACAGGTACACACAGAACTATCAACAATCCATGGAAGCGCAGCATTAACTCTTTGAGTTGCAGTGCACTACATTATATTATGATGTGGAATACCGACAACAAAAACCATAAAACCATGACAACACTTAAGTGTACCAGTAACAGTCCACAGACCTTGCCAGAGAAAGAAATCTAAGAACATTTTTAAGTGACTTTGTTAACCTCGAGGGACTAGACATTCTCTACTGAATGTTTTTGTTTCCCCAGAAAATGATATCAAAATCAGATTTTGTTATAACATATAGCAAGTTACAAGAGTATTACTGAGAGAGTCACAGTAAGTTCTTTGTTGCAGAAACATCGGCAACATGTATTAATGACTGATATACAACTGCTTTAACTAACCCTCAAACCTGATATAAAATTAGTAACAAATAAATAAATAAATAAATAAAATGGGAGAATATTACAGAAGATTTTAGAATATATACTGTTCAGTACTGAGACATTAAGAAGTTCATACTGAATAAAGCTTTAGTCCTATTGTTAGGTTTTACCACTCTGGCCAGGAGTCTTCTCTCAGAAAGTATATTACATATAAGATCGTAACTGAGTGGAGGTACCCAGAATAAGTTAACATTTTTCTCACTAAGCATATCAAATTCAAATATGAAGTCTTAGATTAACCTGTGGTTTGTGTTTTTTATTTAATCATTTAAAAAATAATTGATTTTTTATCCTTTTTTTTTTTTGTTTTGTTTTTAGTTTGTTAATTCTAAGCAGTTTTCTTTTCCAAACCTTTTTAGAATTAGATGAAATTGTAAGCTGCAAATTTCTGTCAAAATCCCACAATATTCTGATAGATAACAACCCCTGAAGCAATAGTACAGAACAAGTAAAAAGAATGAAAAATAATAAAACATCTTATGTATGTATGATAATGTAGAAGTTTTTCCACGGTTAGTGAAAAGATGCAGTGTTTTCTCATGGATTTCTGTTTTACATCTCATAACTGAAGGTTCAGTTTTTCATATTGATAGCATTGGTAATGGATTGACTGATCTAATAAGTTTCAATTGTTGACTGAATTTCTCTCTCTCCATATTATATTTCTATATGGAAAAATTACTAATTTTAAGTTCAACCTCTCAGTGCAATTACTAACAGGCCAAAAATAATGCTACTTCTGTTAGTGGTCATGTTTCCAGTTCTTATCTCAGTTAATAAAATATTATGGCTTTTTTGTTTTGTTTTTTTTTACTACATTTCTGCCCATTTTGAAATATGCAGTTCATTGTTTTTTGTTTGTTTGTTTTTTAATAAGAAAAACAGTAAAAGATGTACTGAATTTAGCCTAGATCCTGTGCTTTGACCTGCACGTCTTGAAAGCTAATTGCTTATTAAATACATTATCAATAAGGTAAAATTTAAAGAATTCATTTTCATGTTTAGGATTCCAGAACTATATTTTGTTTTATCATGTAACTCTGACATATTTTATTTCCCCTAGCTTGAAAACTAAAACACTAACTATCTTTTCAGATAATCTAATTTCACTGATTTGATAGCATTATTCTTGATTTACAGTAGTGATTGCAAAGAGAATCACGTCTAATCTTTTTATACTGCTTTAATGTCGGAGACATTTTCTTGTGTCCCACGTTTTATTTTTACACATTCTCATGCTGCTATCTTTTTCAGTATCCTATTCCATAAGCTGCCTCTCACAGCATGTTGCTGAGGTGGACAAAGATATTTTCATCACCATGTCTTCACCTAAAGTCCTAAAGTGATAGGAGATTGAAAGTTGTGAGATAATTGCTCTGACCTATTTACTGCAGCTTCTTGTCTCTGCAGCAGTCATGTCAGCTGCCTGAAATGAGAAAATAGAAATGGAACAGACTCATTAATGCCTCAAATATATATATATATATATATACACACATATATATAAAACTGACATCTGGGGATTAGCAAAGATATAATAAGTGAAGTAGCAAAGACTAAATATTTAGACAGAAACTTGAATCTGTGATTTAGCTATAACTTGTAAAGTTTCTGCTATCACATTAGGTATATTACATTTTTATTTACCATGTGCATTCATCAGTGGAGTTATAATGAAGCCAAGAATTCTGAATGCTGGGTCATTTTTTGGTAAAAGGTCTGAGGTAATAAAAACTTTTGAGTGTTTAGTGCTGCTGGATAGAAAATTTCCAATACATATTTTCTATTAAATTTTCATATTTATAGTNTAGGAGATTGAAAGTTGTGAGATAATTGCTCTGACCTATTTACTGCAGCTTCTTGTCTCTGCAGCAGTCATGTCAGCTGCCTGAAATGAGAAAATAGAAATGGAACAGACTCATTAATGCCTCAAATATATATATATATATATACACATATATATAAAACTGACATCTGGGGATTAGCAAAGATATAATAAGTGAAGTAGCAAAGACTAAATATTTAGACAGAAACTTGAATCTGTGATTTAGCTATAACTTGTAAAGTTTCTGCTATCACATTAGGTATATTACATTTTTATTTACCATGTGCATTCATCAGTGGAGTTATAATGAAGCCAAGAATTCTGAATGCTGGGTCATTTTTTGGTAAAAGGTCTGAGGTAATAAAAACTTTTGAGTGTTTAGTGCTGCTGGATAGAAAATTTCCAATACATATTTTCTATTAAATTTTCATATTTATAGTATCTTGCATGTGGTAAATGACAATGTTATCTAGTTAACTCTATTTTAACTAAAACTATTTGTTAGTATCACTTAACACTGTAGTGTGGTAATGCCTCTAACAGCTTACTGCCATATAAACAAACAATAAATGCTTGTTACCTTATTTTAAGAACTTGTATTTGAGAAAGAAACAAGAAAAAACAAAACATCTCTTATTTTCTAGGGTAAAATACAATGTCAGTTATTTTTTATTCCAGAGTAGTGTATGCCTTCAGTTACATTTGAGTAGAGAGGTAAGGAAAGGGCATAGGGTTTATGGAGAACACAGCAATAAGCAGGGCTTGCTGTGAGTGAAAATCAATATAAATACAGTATGAAACAAGGCACACATTGATACACTGACAGAGGTCAGCTGTAGACTGGCAAATCAGACGAGAAACAGGATGAGCAGTTCCTCTAACGCTTAGCTGTAACAAGAGTGAAGAAATTGTTTTGTGAGCAGTGAAAATAGTGCAGCTTGATTTCCTATAGCTCTCTGTACTCCAGTGACAGGACAAATTCAACTCTCCTGACACGTCTTATGGATATATTTTCCCTTTTGATAATGCCCAAACTTCCCTACATCTACACTGTTTATCTCTGGCCCTACACTCACTGTTCTCAGGATATCTCAGAGTCCTTCATTCATCTATAAATTACCAGTTATATAAGAAGCAGTACTTTTTGATCAATTTATTATTGTTCGGTTGGTAAAAGGTCAAGCAGAACAAAAAACTAATGAGCTGAAGCCTTTCTCAAAGTGTAAGAGTATGGGCTAACCTTTCCAGCTGCCTAATTGAAACATAAGAAAAATTGTCTTTGAGAGTTCCACTTTTCACAAATTTGGCAGAAATTAATAAATCATATGAAAAAAAAAAACTGTGGAACAGATGACAAACAGATGGATTGATAGCTTACTCATACAAGCTCCACTGCATTAAGAAATTTGTTAAAGTGATTTTATCATAGTGGATTTTAAACAAGTTAGTAAATACAATAAGACTCATTTTGTGCATTGTACAATGTCCTTATGAATTCTAAAAATTATGCAGAATTATTTAAAATTTATAATAAAGCTATAAATTTTATTTAAGGCCTGATACAAATTATGTAGGATTAACTGAAATCAATGAAAACCTGATAAATTGCATACTGGAAAAAATCCAAACCAGAAACTGGAAACAGTAGGCTGATTAAGACTTCTTATAAGAGAAGTGTCAGCTAGGAAACTGTCAGACCAGCTGTGTTGTGCATGGGCAGACAGTAGCCACTTATTCTACCAGTCTTGGTTTCCTATCTTGCTGTAAGATGGTTTATGCTCCGAATGTGCTTAATTCTATGTACCAATGGAAGAGAGCGCTACTTCTACAAGTACTATTACTTTTAGGCAATTTAACTACATATATTCTATTTTTAATCTAGCTGTTACTGAATCAGTTAGGGTAGGAGGGCCATAATAATAAGACCACTAATATCTCACAGTACCAGGGTTAAGTAACAGAGTTCATAAATAGTGATAGGAATATATTAGAATCATAGAATCATAGGAGTTGGAAGGGACCTCAAGAAATCATCGAGTCCAACCCCAATACCAAGCAGGTTCCCTACATCAGGTCGCACAGGTAGGTGTCCAGGCAGGTCCTGAATATCTCCAGAGAAAAGGATTCCACAACCCCCCTGGGCAGCCTGTGCCCGTGGTCCATCACCCTCAACGTAAAGAAATTCCTGCGCACATTCGTGTGGAACCTCCTGTGCTGCAGTTTCTGGCCGTTCCCCCTTGTCCTGTCTCCACACACTTCTGAAAAGAGTCTGGCCTCACCACTTTGTCCCCCACACCTCAGATATTTATAAACCTGGATCAGGTCCCCTCTCAATCTTCTTTTCTCAAGGTTAAAGAGACCCAGTTCACTTAGCCTTTCTTCATAGGGGAGATCCTCCAGGCCCTTCACCATCTTTCTGGCAAGTAATAGGAAAAATGTAAAATACATTCTGGGTATCTCATTTTACTGTTTTCATATACCATGTAACACAGCTAGAAACATCACTGTGAATTCCTTTGCAATTTGTGAATCCAAGCAGAGCTGCTGGAATTATGCTAGATAATAATAGATTGTAATGTGATACTGTAAATAAAACAGAGAAGATCTTTAGATTACAAATACAAGACTATCAAGTTAGGATAGAGAGAGGTTTATCCATCTACATGTATTCCTACTTAGATTGCTACTTTGTCTTATCAACATTTCTGGTTACCTGCATGTATCCAAAGACTCACTACCATTTTAAAAAACATTTCTAATAGTCCAATATCAATTCCACACATAAAATCAACCAAGAAGCCAATTTTCCTATAAATCTGTAATATTTACAGAAGATGTGATTGAATCTGATTAGATTATAATGGTAATATGTGAGTTAAATAATAATTGGCACATTTAACAACTATTTCTGAACATTTATTTGCAAACAGATTACTTGTTTGCACTTTTAGTTTGTTAATATGACAGAACTATACTATTCTATAGCAAGTACTAATGTCAAAGGAGGTTACAGTCAAAGAATATCATAATTGCATTTATCAAATATTGTCTTAGTCTCAGAGTATTCTTAACTAGGATATATTTATGGATGCGCTTAGAGATTTTTATTTGTTTAAGATTTGAACAAAAAATGATAAGCAAGAGAGGGGTGCAGAAACTTCTATGTAATGAGAAATTAAATGTAATGAGATTCAGATACTTCAGATTTGTATCAAATATAGAAACATAGAAAATCTACAAGTTGATCAATGTTGTTATCTGCTATTAGGCACTTTTCTAAGTGGGACAGAAAGGCAGAGTAGAATAGAAACAGAAGAGCAGAAATTTTCAGAGATCTGATTACATCATACATACAACTGTGTAGGCGAAGCTTTTGCATTGAGTGCATTAGTGCACAGATTTGCTTTTATATTTTTAATACATTTTAATAATCAACATAGATATTTTCTCTGAATATACTTGTGGTTCATCAGTGTAAAATAACAAGTATAAAAATTCTTCAGAAGTTACAATAAAAAGTAATTCTTCACAGCTCAGACTTTATTTACACAGTTCACAGTTTTATTGTTTCCATCAACTACAGTATGTCAATACTATTTCCAGCTAATTTCTTTGCTGAAAGTTAAAGTAGAAAAGTCTAACAGTAAACATTGTATATAATAAAAAGTGTAGGCCATAAAGACACCAGCTATAAAACATGACATAAAGCATCTCTTACATCTCTGTGTGCTCAGCAAAGTTCAGTTTGTAGCAAATGTTTGGAGAGTTATTATCTTACAGTGTGAAAAATTTGGCTCATTGGTTTTAAGACCAAAGAAGCACAGCATTTCTCTGAACAATAACTGAATCGAAGCAGCTAGAAACACTGACATTTAAGAGATCAAAAACAGTGTTCCAAAGGAAAAGCAGTACACAGTCTTCTAAAATGAACTACTAGATTTAAAGGGGTAATTTTCCAAACAAGGTTTCATTACATAAGAGGTAGAAACAGCTTGATTACTATCTGCATTCATTTGGATGGAAGATGATTTTAATGGTCATGAAAGTTTATTGGACGCTACTGATTTAAACAGCTTCACAGTAAATAAAGTGTTGCTGGATATCCGCTGCAGACTTACAATGCAGAGGATGCTCGAGGTCCTGAAAGAAATGAAAGGTAAGCAGCTTAGGGAATTTGGATGATCTCCCACTTTAATGGTGTTGGTAATAGATGCAGTGAAACTGAAAATTTATGAACTATTTATTCATCAGCTAAACATTATCCCTACACTCATAAAATGTGGTATTTTGCTATATATATTAAGATTTTCATACCTATCAGATATGACCATATTGATACCAACAGCTCATTTTTGGGAGCCAATAATTTGCCATGTTTGATGCTGATCATGCTTAACAGTACATTAGAATTTAAGACTGAATTTTGAGTGCTTATCTCTAATACAGAATTAATAATTCTTCATTGCAATTATTCATTAATTACAATCCAGACTACCAGATTAATTATCTGGGCCACAAATCATAATTCTCTTCTTTATTACATTTTGAATCTCATGACAACTTCCTTCTCAAAATAAAATTCTATATATAATCTACTCCTATCCTCTTTTTGTACACATTTCCTTTCTCTCCAAGGTCAATAGTGCTTATCTTCCCTAAAGAGAGACATGCTGAAATAAAACTGCCAGGATCCCAGACTCATTATGAGGAGTGGAGTGCTCATGTTGGTAGATTCCTTTTCCTTGCTCTTGGGTCCACTTAGGGATATTGTTGTGTGATTTTTAACAGTGTCTGTTATGACCTTCTTTATTCATAGGTGCATTATGACAATTCAGTCCCAGATTTTCTGGACTACAACATGCATACACGTGCACACGTAAGATATGAGAGTCACACTGAAAGTAACACATTCTATTTTATTAGACCATGACATCAGAAGCTGACGTTGGTGGTATGGCAATAGAGGTTTTTGTGACATTGGTTATGATGTGAAATTCAAATGCTTGTATTTGCTTGTAAAAGTCATAGCTTGACTTTTAGGAAGGACTACGCAGCGTGCAGTTCCACTGCTCTGTAAGCAGTGAATATGAAGAACTGAGAGTTTATTTTTTCAAATGTGGCAATAACTATAATTTTAATGACCTTCTATTACAACAGTTTGATTCTTGAAGAGCCTGTTTCATTCTCTTCAAATGTAGACATAGAGCTTAAAATCATAGATATTAGTTAAAAAAATAATTTGAAAAAAATGAATGGGTAGGAGATTGAACATTTTTTGGATAGGAGATGGGAATATACTGACATTCAGCTTCATTGCACATTAACATGAACAGTGCACTCCCACTGGTTTAAACCATTAACCAGGTAAGAAGTTTATAAATGTTTTAAGATTTCAAATGCTGTATTTTTTTTCTGTCACAGAAAAATCAAAGATGATATAAAACTCTATATGACAGTCCTTGTGTTTTTCCTAGATTTTGTATTGTACATTATGCAATGAAATGGTTATAAAAGAATAAATGGAAACTTTTAACTGGAAGACTTATTATTGTTGTTGTTATTATGATTATTTAAAGCTATATATGCAATATACGTTTATTATAATTATGATCAACAAAGACAACATTAAAAAAGTATGCTGTGAAGTCTT
Source organism: Odontophorus gujanensis (assembly GCA_013399175.1). Lineage (NCBI taxonomy): Eukaryota > Metazoa > Chordata > Aves > Galliformes > Odontophoridae > Odontophorus > Odontophorus gujanensis. The sequence goes on along the minus strand of VXAB01002398.1, from coordinate 61,305 downwards.
TAACAATAAAACTTTTCAGATTGAGAATTAAGCTTGAGGTGCATGAAATTTACTGGAGTGACTAGTTATATCTCACTGGATTACCACTTCTCTCTCTCATATAATTTTATGCAGTCTGTCGCATTATTGTTGATTAGAATAGCTATCTCACCTATTCTTAATCTTTATACTCTTTATTTTATTTTTTATCCTTCTTAATTATCTTGTTTTTCTTGAGTCAGAATTTTTTGCCAAGTGTTTACACGTTCCCATTCAGAAATGTTACCGTTAATGCAATTAATGGCTGAAGTGCAACAAAACATAAACATTTTATATATAGATTATTTCTCAGTACAAGGAATTTATAAGTTAGATATATTTATTTAAGACAAAACTTCTGTTTTCCCAGCTAGAGATCTTCCCTGTACATGAGAAAAAATTCAAGTTTAACCTTGCTCTACATCTTAATGTAAGTTCTCATCAGTATTTCCGAACTTCAGCAGAATTGAGAAATTATTTAACTAACCAAGCAAATATTTTTGCAGTCTGCTGTGATCTCATACACACTCATGACAGTCCATTATCTTTCTAGAAATTCTGTAAATCTTCTTTCTATGGAGAAAAAATTATGTAAAGAACTTATGACTTAGTTGAGTTGCAGATGCTCAGAATATTTCACATAGTATGACCTCTGAAATAATCTGTTTTAAATAAATGTGATTTTCATTACTTATAGGTACATTATTAAGTGATATGGATATCACTACCAAGCATATCATACTCCAGGTGCTGTGCCGAAGTTCGGAGAAATAAGAATATCACTGTGAAGTCTTTGCTGTCCACACACTGAATATATTGCCCATCATGATATTGCTTATTCAAATGGAGAAGTGCATACTATTTAAAATCTTAATTTTTTTCTTCTGTTTTAATTGAGCTCATATTGAAATCTCTATTGGAAATCAGAGATTTTTTTTTTTTTTAACGATATCAATATGTAGTGGTAATAGAAAAAATAAAATATATTGAGCTAGTTCTTTATGTAAGATACAAATTGAGATTCAACTCCAAATTGTTCTTTCTATTCATGCTTTTATTAGACTCCCTTCTTGCTCAGTGACCTAGAGAGCATCAACAGAAACGCATACACATAAATGAGAAAAATTCTGTTGACCTTGGAAAATCTTCATAGACTCAAAGATGGTCCAGATAAAATAGGCCACCAGCCAGATATCTGGTTGGAGATTTATTTCCTTGCTTATTTATGTATTTATTTATTTATTTATGCATGCTTGCATTACTGAGTGGCTTCTGAACAGATATTTGTTAACTGCTACAGGCTAAAACTTGTAACAAGTACGTAGGAGCAGTTTTCATCATCCACAGAATGAAAAAGAAAATTCTAGCTGAATCTAGAAAAATATTTTTGCAGAAATACTTTCTATCCCTTGGTCTTTGAAAAATATGACATTTTTTCTGGTCATTTTAGTGTACTGTGATCAAAATACCAGATTAGACTAATGACCTTCCTCCATTCTATTCATAAATAGTGGCCGTTAGCAGAAGTAGAGTGTTCAGATCATTCATTTACTGAAGACCTTACAGACCATGAACACAAATTTCAGTACTAAAAAATAAGCACGAATATTTTCTCATTCTTTTCCTGGACAAGTGGGAAATTAAAGATTTGCTCCTGTGCAATCCTGAATGAAGATGGTATTTATGGACTTTAAAGGAGGTGCAATCTGTTTTCTACTGCCCTAAAATACAAACAAGCAGATTTATAGGAAAGCAGTATTGTGAGTGTCCCACAGAACACACACACACACGAAAAAAACCAACAAACTACGACTTGATAATCTATTTAGTGCATAGTAAATGTAACACTGGCATGATCCTATATACAGGAAAAAGTCACTCCTGATACTTACTAATCTTTCATCAGTGCTAACCAAAAGAAATTCCACTTTACATGCTTAGTACACACTGGTTTGGAAGGTAGTGTGAGATATAATCATGGCAAATCTGTAAGGCAGTCAATACACAAATATAGAAGGAGAACTTAGTATCTCAATATATTTGCAGGTATACACGCAGCTTGCACTCTCTTTTCTTACATGATCCATGGTAACAGATAAGCGCTATATTAAATATATATATATTCTCAATAATAAGATTTGTTACTACTTTCAACACTTCCATTTGATTTTATCTCTAGATTTTAATTATCTGGTTTTATCTTTTGCTGCAGTTCATAGTCCTAAATGATTTGCATTACACTTTCTTCATGCATGACCTCTTTTATACTAACTGTTGCTGCGGAGACCAGCTTCAAGGCAGGTAAGACTGCACTGGGCAAGGGATCTAAAGCAAAAAAGGCTGACCAAAAAGGTCTTAGAGCTTTTTTGAAGCCAGTCAAAGCACTGTGCCTGTGTCAGGGCAAGCAGCATGTGGGTGGGCTGCTTAGCTAGCAGGGGTGGAGCTGGCACTGCCCACTTTTTATCTCTTGACCTTGACTTTCCTGATGGGTTTTATAAATTCAGATTAAACATTGCCTAACCCTAGATTTGTTGATTTGTAACAGATGTGGAGCTGATCTACTGTATCCTAAAGAGTTAGTTTTTAAATGAGATCTTACCTGATATAATAATTTAATTTGTGCTTTGAAGTGATGGGGTAAACTGGCCTGCCTGCGCAAATTCCTTTTCCAAACACCTTTAAGAATCAACTGGTGAGTAAGTTGAAAATGCTTCACCAGTCAGCTAACACCAGTCAGATCACAGGTTGCAGTCTGTGATCTGCATATGGTGTGCATTCATGCTGTTTCTGTGAAGATATTGTCGTGGTTTGGCCCAGTTCAGCCTGATTCCATGATTAATGGGGTGAAGGGAGCCATGGACTCGCACCCTGAGACAGGTGGAAGAGGAGTAGGGAAAAGGAAGGGAGATGGGCCTAAAAACAAAACAGCGGCAATAAGGGAGAAAACTAATTTACTAAATATGATAGCGGAATGTGAGATAATACAATATAACATGATAATTGGAATTGAAGCAAATAAATCAAATAAAATGAGTAAGTGTTCAAAACCAATGGCGTTTCTCTAATGCTGAAGGTGAGACGGCTAGGGAGCACACACTACAGAGATGAACAATAAAAGAAGAAGATCTCATGACATCCAAGAAGTTTTACCTTTCCTTCTGAACAGAAATTGGAAACAGAACAGTGAAAGTCTGGGAGATGTAGCTCTTCCCTTCTGAGAACCAGGTACCCAGAAATATCAACAGTCCATGGAGTTGCAGCATTAACTCTTTAATGCCCAGAGCTCTACATGATGTTATGATGTGGAATACTGATAACAGAAATCATCAAACCATAACAGATAAGTTTAGCTTGTAATGCCTGCAATTGCTTGAAGCAGTTGGAGGAGGCTGAGAGGAAGAGGAGAAAAGGCAGTAGGTAAATAGTACCTTCTCTCTTCCTGAAGTTTTCAGGTAGACAACTGTTGAAGGAAACCTCAAGGGAAGAAAGAGCTTCTATCCTTCTAACCATCTCAGAGCCTTTTCTAGATGCTGCCACTTGCTCTCGTAAATTACTGAAGGAGACCTGATCAGACAATGGGGGATGAGAAATGGACTTTGATGGCTTTCATTATTCCCTTGACTGCACAGCAGCAGCACAAACAACTCTAGTAAGAATTAGGTTCTGCATCCTGAAGCAGTTACAGCGATGAATGCTTTTCATATATCCTTTGCAATAGCTCCAATCTCATGTAACATTCCTTATCCATCAAGTCTAGGATTTGATACTGGAAAATCAGTACACTGGCAAGAAAATCACAGAAAAGACCATCAAGACACAGTAAAAAAAAAAAACAGTAAAGTTCACTTTAAAAGAATGGTTCTTTGCTGACAAATTTATATTGACTATATATTTGGCAGAAAATATATAAAAAGGTTGAGTCAAATAAAGAGTTAAAAACATTATAACTAGGACTCTTTGAAAAAGGCATGATTTATGCATATTGCAAGTTGCAATTAAACTGTACTAGATTACCTAGGGATAAGCCTTATATGAAAACACACACACACACAAAACAAAAAAAACAAAACAGAAAAAAATAACACACAAAATTCTAGACAAAAAATCCTGAAAGAAAATAGATTTAAAAAAATAAATAGAAGAGTTTTTTTAAATGTTTGAACTGTCTGGAAGTCTGAATACTGATGCGTGCTAAGGCTAGACATCACTGTGAATTCTGTGTTGTTTTTTTTGTTTGTTTGTTTGTTTTAACTTTCTTGATGTATGTAAGCTAAAATTGTCATTTATTTTGTACATCTGAAGTTTCAGAAAAAATTAGCAAAAAATGGTAGCTTCAAAACTTGAGAAGTTTGAGTGTGTTTGAAAACAAGTTATATTGACATAATTTTTTCTTCTTACAAGTCTTTTTAAATTACAAAGAACTCTCCACTAATGAATGCACTTAGCTAGTTAATGAATAAAGGCTAGCTAATGAATAAAGAAGATTTTTGGGACAACAGGAGTAACATCTAAGAATGACATTTTGAAATAAATGAAACTGAGTTCATATGAAATATTGAAAATACAAAACAGTAAGAGAAAGCAATTTTTTTTTTCCTAATGTACTCTTTTAAGTATTGAAGTAAATTCACTACTCATGGACTGTAGAATATTACATCACATTGATTATCCTTTAGTTATCAGGAATAATTTAAATTATACTTTAATTTAAATGCTGAGGATACAAGAATATGTTATAAATATATGCTTAGAAATATAGGTATATAACTGTAATGTAAATTGTAATATAAATATACACTTAAAAACTTAAGTAATAGATGTGTTTGTAACAGTGGCTAAAGCAGTTACATTAAAAACTTTTTTGTTTTAGTTATGGTATAAATCTGTGTACTTTGAGTATACACTATAGATGAAAATTAATCAAATGCATAGAAAGATGGTGTTTCATGGGTGTAGAAGAAAAGAAATGTTGCTCTTTTCAGGCTAAGCTTTGGTCAGAAGTTTTTTTTTTATTATTTATTTTGTTAGGTTCCAGAAATTGGAAAATTATTCTACCTTGTACAGAGATTGTCCAAGACATTAATGTATTGTTATGCCATCCATATAATCCTTTTTTCTTACTGGAGGTCCAAGTGATAAAAAACAACACTCTTAAAACATTTATGCACATTCAGGTGCAATTACTGACAGATTCCTGAGAATTTATCAAGAAGAGAAGAAAAAACAGTTCAGCTTTAGGTATGGTAAGTAACTACACTGTGTCAAAATTCTGCAATGCTGCTCCCTAGTCATTCTTGTCATACAAGACATTCTTCTTGTATATTTGCCAGAGTTTCTTTCTGAAGCACAAGATTATGTGCACTTCAGAACTTTCATATGCATAAAATCATTTCATTTTAACCTACAATAATGTTACTGTCAGTTTGCATAGAAGGAGCAGAAAAATGGGAAGCATTCCTAGGTAGCTAGAGCCATGAATATCTTTGTAAGTGGTGTGCTAGAGGGTATACAAATGCCAAGTTATTATATAGCTGTCCTGTTTTTCAAAGGATCGGATACTGAAGACAATATGAATTTTCTTGACCATCAGAACCTTTGGGATTCAGGTACCTGTACATAAATGATAGTGCATAATTGAATTGAACTGCACTGTAGATTCATTCACAATATTTGTTGGGAATAACCATTTAATTAAAAAAGAAAAATCTGAAAGTTTTTTAAAAGTTGATTTTTTTTAATTCTTTCCCTACTGCAGTAAATGTAATTGACCAGGAACTAGTGTTTTGCATTGAGAATGATTTCTTTTCTTGGATATTTAAGAAGATAAATAGATCTGTTGTATCTAGGCAACTGTTCTCATAAGGCTGCTAGAATACTGACAAGAACACAGGACTTAGAATTACGTAAAAAATTATGATACAGAAAATTGCACATAATCTTCCAAATAAGAATGTTTAGAAGTAATTGATTTTATTTATTGAACAGAAGACAGGAATAACTGAGTACTGATGAAAACAGATTGATAAAATTGTTTTTTTCAGTAGTCCTCCACAGTATAGAACCTTAAATTAGACAGATTTAATGTTGAATTAAAATGCAAATTTGCAAACATGGAGGTAATTTATAATCTGACAAGCTTTTTAAGAAAAGTAGAAACTCATAAGATTAAGTGAAAGTTAAAAAGAGAAGGAAATAAGTATAATGCTGAATTGTTCTGAGAGACTGGAGATATAGTGATTTATGGGTTTCTCTTAATATCAAAGATTCTTTGAGAAAAAAATAAATTCTGTGTTAAGTTCAGAGATGTTGATAAATATATAATTCTCTATCAACTTCTGCAGAATAATTAAAGTTTTCTAGAATCGATGAAAACGTATTTCACAATTCCTACTTTGTTGAATTAACAGAAATTAATTTGACTACTTCCTTCTTCCTGAACCATTAAATATAGTATGTAGAATAATACACTGAGATAACAGTATAGATCTTTTTTTCTTAGGTGTCTATCTGGTGTATCCTTCAACAATTCTTTTTCAGGTCTGTCCATTAACCCAATTTATACTGCATAAGAGGAAAATAGTCACCCTGTAACCTTGAACTATAAGAAATTTAACTGAGCAGTAAATTGAAATAATTTAGTGGGAAAAATGTGTGCTTGCTCCTCAAGAGACTGACTTTTAATTAGTCACTTTCAAAAATCCTTCTTAATTCAGATGTCATGAATACCAAATAACCTTACTTGTCCTCACTTCTTTTATTTATGCACCATATTCTGTATTGAATTCATCCAATTATGGCTTCAGGCGGAGAAAATTTTAGGTAGTTAGTAAAAGCAGCAGACTGCTAGGGTAATGAACACAGAACTGTTCTGAACTTGCCCTGTACAAAAGCCTTGAAAAGGAAATTGCAGCTACTACTCCTGAAAGTGTGGGACTGAACAGTGTCTGTTACTGTTGAAAAAACAGGAGAAAAGAAAGAGGGATGGTAAGTAGCTTTCTGCCTTATTCCTAGCAACACCCCTTACATAATCCTGCTCTTCAGGAGTCTGCCTCTTCACCACCTCTTTTCTCTCTTTCTGTGTGGGTTTTTGCTTGCTTTTTTTTTTTTTTTTTTTTTTTTNTTTTTTTTTTTTTTTCCCTTTTCTTTTCTATCTCAGTCCTCCTTGTGCAGCAAAATTTGCTTTTACTTACACAGCAGACAAGTTTGAGTTGACTCTACCTTAGCTGTTCTTTCATCTGTAGAAATCAGCCGTGTAGGAGTGACTTGATCTGGCCTAGTTTTTCCATTTCCTGCTACTTTAATTATCTATCTTATAAAGTAACCTGAGGTGACCACTGTAAGGGCAGAGCAAGGCTTGAGTTTATAATGGATAGCTGAATGAAAGTATTTGCTCATTGCTTACCAGAAAGGAAACAAACAAATAAACAAAAAAAACCCAAACACATAGGTGGGAAATTGCTACCAAAAACATCACTATCACACTGTGTATATAATGTACACGCAGACCTTGATTGCTCTTTTCTGTGATTCCCATAATTTCAAAGGATAGGAAATTCCCATTATTTCAAAAGGAAAGGAAAATGAGAATGTATGAGAAATCTTACGAAACACTATTTCTCCTTTAAATGTACAGATATATATTTTGCCACTGAGAACAGTGATACGGAAAATTTATTTAGAAAGTAGTTCTCTGGGTCAGTCTGTATAATCTGTACATTATTTTGATGGATATGCATTGATAGCTTTCTAAAAAAAGGAAAGAATTGGTTACATCTCTGTGAAGTATATTTGCAAATGCAGATGGGCTTTTTAGTACAATTTATAAATATTGATCTGCTACAGCCAATCTTTCAAATTCTTGGTATTTGATCACAAATCCTGTTAACTGGCCTCCTTTCTAAAGCTTTACTGAAATCCAACTGCTGTTGCTATTTTTCTTGTTATATAGAAGAACCAATGTAAGTATATGTAGAATCTGCTAGAACACCTGCCACCCCCAACACCACCCACACATGACAGAAGTATAGTGCACAAACCTATAATTTAGATGTTTTATTCAAACCAAACAGATACTATTTGTATACCTTGCTGTCCATATTAAAAAAAACAAAAACAAAAAAACAACACACACAGACACATACACAAAAGCACACAAAAATCAAATTAGCTTTCTATTTTGTATCTAGGTTCCATATTGATGCTTCTCTTTTCTAAAATTTCCTGGATCACCTGGAGCACCCAAGTACAGAGGGAAGGGGGAAGGAACTGATGTTCTCTTGATAAAATAATTCATACTGTATTTATTCCTTTAGAAAAGATCTTGCATCACAGCAGTAAAATGTGAGAGATAAGATAATGAAGCATCTGTACTATATAAGTATAATCTTGAATTTTTCAATAAACCAACTACACTGAAGGATGTGTGTAGGCAAATATTCCAGCTTATGTTTCGATGCTTTTATTATAAGGAATGCTATTTATTTTGGCTGCTATGTCAGTGGTTGTATTTATTAAGCTCTGCCAGTAGGGCTCTCCCTCGTGTTATATTTGAATTCAATCAGATAATTTTCATTTTAAGTGTGTAATCTCCATTTCTGGCCAGTTTTAACCCTAGAATAATAAATCACTAGTTCTATCTGTGAAATCTGTTAGCCATAGGATTAGAGTGCCTTTGTATTCAGAGATCTAATAAAAAGCCTCTATTATGTTTCCTTTTTAAGTATTTTGATTCCTCTTTGTGAAGATGTGCATATGTCTAACAAATCTAACTGCAGCATTGCTTAGAAAATTTAAGTAGAGAGCCAGGACAGTCACTTTTGATTACTTACCACTCAATCTAAAATTCTTAATGTATACATCTAAGAGGTGGAGGTGATCTTGACTGCTTCAGTTCTGACATCTTCCTCAGGGTAGGGAGCTGTTCTACCTCTTCTCTGACTCTTTGCTGGGACAAAATTCAGGCACAGAGCACTATTCAGGTAGTGTTTTCCTCAGTCCTCCAAGTAATGAAGAGAGACATGGAAAGAAATAGGTGAATCTAGGTCAGCAGTGTCTGGCTTCGTAACTGGTGCTTCTGCCAGAATTTTGGATTTTATGATCATGGAAGTGTCTTCAAGACAAGAGGTAATGAATGCTGAGGGCCTACTGGGACCTTCCTACCTCGATGGAGGAAACATTTATTGGCTCATAACCTGACAAAACTGATTGAGAGAGCTTTAAACTACAATATACTGTGGAGTGGGGTATCATTAAGAACACTGAGGTTAAGCCAAGAGAACCATCTCAGAATAGCAAGACTAATATAAGCACCTTTGCTGTTTCAGGGAGCACTGAATAACACATCTAATTAAAAGCATTTTAAAAAAAAACAACAACATATGCAGTACGTGATGAACTTTGTTTCTTACCCAGAGTTATGATACAGATACTATTAGAGAAACTTGGAATGAACTCCATGACTGGAGTGCTGGCATAGAGCTATTGACAGTTTAAGAGGGATAGGCAAAGCAATAAGGTGGAGATGTTCCACAGTGTGTAAGGGAGAGATAATACTGTACATCCCTTGTATTAAGGAATGATACAGTAGAGAGTCTGTGGGGTAGATAGCAAAACAGATACTGTCATGTGTGTCTACTATCAACCATCCTCTCAGTATGGGTGAGCGGTTCTCAAGTAGGAGAGAACACGGAAACCCTTGTGGGAGAAGTAATGATAGATGCCTTTCTTAGACACAGTGATCAGGAAATAATTGAGTTCAAAATTTCTGATATTATCAGAAAAAAGTTCAGCAAAGTTTAAGAGAGCAAACTATAAGCTGTTCAGAAAGCTTGTTAGCAGTGTCCATTGTGAAAAATGAGAGCTGCTCATTTTTCAGGAATCCATCCCTAAAAGGGCAAGAGCAGGCAATCCCACTATACTGGGAGGAGACTGTCTTGTCTGAATAGAAAAACAAATTTTATGATTTCTGGAATCAAGGTCTGCCTTTGAAGGGAGATGGCAAAGCTGCAGTTCATATCTGCAGGGAGGAAACAAGAAAAGCCAAAGTTCAACTTGAGCTGACACTGGTCAGTGTGGTGTTAAACAACAACTAAGTCTTTTTAGATATGTATAATCACAAGAGAAAGTAAAAGAAAAACCTGGAACATACATGATTCAGATAGTCACCTAACATTTGAACACGATATTTTCCCTTTGGTGGAGATCTTTTTTGCCTCTGTTTTTGGAACTAATGAAAGAGCTTGGGCTGTTCAGTTCTCTGTGTTGGAGGACCATAACTAGGGGAGCAATGACTATGCATCTGTGTTTATTGTAAATGGGTTAGCTTTGATGTGGTCAGTCAGTTGACAGTGAGGCAACTCAAATTAAAAGAGAATAACCCTTTCCTAAGTAGCTGTAACAGACTGAAGCCCTAGGAGTGGAATATTAATCACTGATTGAACTCTAACAGTAATAGAAGGCTTGATGGAGATGGGTAAGGTCATTGCTCCCATTAAGATCAAGGAATAACACAGGATATTACTGACCATAGTTGAACTATCAAAAGAATTTTGAAAAGATCAACACCCTTGAGCTGGCCACAGTGCACTCATCACTTTCTAGCGATTGAAATGCCTATTGTCATGATGGTGAGTATACAGAGCAGCATAGGAACTGTATTGGTACTGGGGCTTAAACATATATGGCAACTGCTGTGTTTTGTGTATAGTAATTTCAGTGCATTGCTGTATCTTTTATTTTATTTTTGTTTACTGAAATGCTCTGTACCTGTATTTACTAAACTCTTCCTCTAAATACGATTTTTAATATTGAAAATTTCACCGTCCATATATGAAATATCTAAAAGCAGATACTTGTGGACTCTTCCGATATTTACAAAAGCTGAAAGTATGCACCAAATACTCTTTTAAACACTGTGTAATATAATGCAACAAGTTAAATGAACTAAGATTAAACTAATTCTGAATCAGTATGCGGTCTAAAGATTTTTAATTCTTTGGGTTTTGTTTTAATTTCCTGTCACAGATAATATCTGCAAGAAAGTAGTAAATAAATAAATAAATAAACAATGCAAAATAACATCAAAAAAGCTATTATACAGATCTTCTAGATGTGAATGAAACCAGAGCAGAAACACTAGATTTTATTATTATTACTCTGTTGCTATTCAAATAAAGCGAAATGATAAGCAATACAACATTTTCAGTTTTTCTAGTGGAAAGAAATCTAAGTTTTGATTAACTATACACCTGTATTCAACCAAGAGAAAGCCTAGTACACTTTGCCTCATGACTTTTTGACCAGGAATATTGAGAATAGGCTGAATGACATTGATCAAAATGAGATTCTTTGTAAGTCATAGAACTAGATAATGTATCAGACAGCTGTAGCAGTAACCAAAGAGTGGAGGGTTAAGAATTTTTATTTAATTTTTCCCCTCACCACATTAATGTCAAGATTTATTTATGATTCTTTTGGTCATCTCCCAGTTACTTCAAGGCCAGCATGCTATATTTAAAGCAGTAACAAAAAAAAGCAAAGAAACAAACAACAAAAATTTCCTAAAAATTTCATTTAAGAATCAATCTTCATTGTAGAATAACTAAATGATTTATAAAGATTATCTTATTAAAAGTAATGTAATCATTTTTTAAGGAAATACATGGATAACTGAAGGTGTAAATATTGAAACTGTGGATGAAACATAAAACAAGTAAATTGCCCTTCTGATCCTATTTTTAACTTCAGTTATTCATAGCATTTTTGACAGTATTTTATTTTTGCCAGTACAGTCCTATGTAAAAGTGATGTATGTTTGCATGAGTAAATGCATGACCAGTAAGAGTTTGCACACAAAACTACGTGCTTTCTGTAACACCATTTTGCCAGAAATCAAGAGAGAGAACATTTTCAGTCAGAGAATGTCATGTCAATGTATTAAGCTTCTGTTTTACTGTATTAAAACAAATAAACAAACATGTCTTTTGTTGGAGAAGAAGAATCTAAGGAATACTACCATACAGTATTGGCTCAACAGGCTATCTCCCAGCTTCTCAAGTGGACTCAAGTTAGTATATATTTTCTGCTACACATACTCTTGAAGCAAATAGCTTCAGTGTTGGGAAATGGCTGCAGGAGCAGGGAAGTCACGGTGATATGTATGAGCATAGTTTGCACAGCAGCACAGACTATATACTCATGGAGAAGTATTAGATGTTGATAGGAGGTCACGATGCTCCTGGGCCAAGTGATAAACAACTCAAGGCGGACGAGAGCTGCTTCAGCTGAGCAACCAAGCTGCCAAGACGTCTCGTGTGCCAGGCACACTTGGATGTTTCATTTAGCCTGGGGCATCTAAGAATGGTGCTTTGGTGATAATATTGAAGTAGCTAAATCTCATACATGTCACTTACATAACTCTTGTTGATATATTTTTTTATAATTTTACATAAAATTAATTATTCAAAAACAAGATCTTCTTAAGGTTCTGACATTTCCTTGGTGAAGCTCATGAGGAACCCCATTCCATTCCATGATGGTTTCTACGTAAGTGCTACAAACACCTCTGAACTTGCATTTCATCTGTTTCTTTATTAGTCTGTTCTCAATCTTGCATTCAATGGCATTTGTTTTCTTACCAGTTTCATTAAATATTTATCTTTTTGGTCTGTTGCTATATTCTTGAAGAGATCTATAAAATTATTTTTAAAATTATAATATTTATTACTGTCATTGTTTTGTTTCTTAAGTCAGGCATGAAAAGTTATCATCAATAGAACATGTTTTTTAATACCATTTTACAAACAAAACAAAAGCAATCAATCAACAAACAATAAAACAAACAAACAAACAAAAAGCACACAGCAACTTCAGTAATTCAATATTGCAGTAAAGTGATTTGATAAGTAAAGAATACAATGTGTGGAAGAAAACTTTGACTATGTGATTATAAAAATTTGTTGGAAGAAGACAACCATTTCATCTGTTAACTGCTGTAAAGAACATGACTACCTCCACCAGGAGTTCTCCTGTCCAGATAATTGCTGGGGAATCCAGGATCTCTACCAAGTCCAGAGGACATGGCTCCAGCTTTCTCCCCTGTAGCTTCATCCAGTAGCAGAGCTGAGCACATATTCCAAAGAAATAAAAACAGTGAGAGAAACAGACTGAGACAGAGAGTTGACACTGACATGGCTGGCCATCCAGCCAATCTTGCCCCAGCCAAGAACTGTTCACCAATACAGAAGCCTCATGACACATAGGCACAGACAAGAAAGACCCCCATCCTTCCTCCTCTCTGTCTGATATGAAGTTCACTGCTACAGGCATACATACTGTACTCAGTGTGTTCCCAAACACACATACATTTACAGATTCCTCAAGGTCATGGAAGTTCTTACATCTGTTCAGAACCTTCACCCTGATTCCTTCAAGTACTAACACAGCCCTTCTATCTGTCCAGCACACGTGCCATGATCCCACACCCCTTACTCACTCCTATTTGCTGTCACCTATTTGCTGTCTAGTTAAACCTGAAGTTTCCTGCAATCATATAGACACTTGCATACTCATCCCTCATGCACACATTTACAGTTTCCTGCGTGTACCAGCAAGGATTCCTCACCTGCCTGATACACTAGCCTGGACCAGAGAGTTATGGACCCTCCAACTACAGGTGCTAGGACCCCCATTCACTCCAGTAACTGGCACCACAATCTGCTGACTTATGCCCCCAGCTTGACTCCAGCAGCTGGCATTCCGTTCCATTCACACACACAGGTCCCACCAATAACTTGTGCTAAGACTTCGTGCTTACTCCAGTAGCTGACAGTGCCAGCTGTCACACTTCCAGTCTGACTCCCATTGCTGGCACCAGCCTTCACTCACACATACTGAGATCCCTCCAGTAGCTAGCACATTGTCCTTGCAGTACATCTACACACTGGACAGAAAGTGTGAATATGTAGAAAGAGTTAAGAAAAAAATAATGAGAAAATCTGTAAAAAGAAAGGACAGACAGCAGTGATCAAGCATAGGGCTCAGCCAGACAAATGTAGATACTGGCCCCATTTTACATATTTTAACCTACTCATTTTCTTTGTTGTTTCTGCTCTCCCTCCCATCTGCACATCCATCCGGTGGGTTTGCAGAATTCTAGTTTTCAGCATCCCTCCCAGTCTACCCTCCAAAACACGAGCAGAAAAAAGCAACAGCACAAGCATTGTATACATATATATATAAAGAGCATAGACCCAAGATAGAATTACAAAATAAACAGACAATAAGGTTTTCAGTTAAAAAAAAGAAATGAGGAGAAAATTGGTTTCCTGCATTATCAACTCCTAAATCAAAGTTAAGAGAGATTCATTTATTATTCTTCAGCTAAAACATGTGATTTGTATTTAAAAAAAGAGATCTCTTTATGATAAGAATAATTTAGATCTCTGCTAAAAAAACAGACAAAAAAAAGGCTATGATCAATTAATTTTTTAATTACTGTGGCGTGCTGACCTTTTTCAGCTGCCTGACCCCCTCACAGCCACTCTCTCACTTCACTTCCCCAACTGAAAGGGAAAGAAAGTGAAATGGAAAAGCCTAAGGTTTCAAATAAAGACAGAGTTAACATTGATTACTTCCATGGGCTAAAAGAATAAACAGAACTAAAATAAAATTATGGCAAAATAAAACAGATTTGAGTGGTGAGAAACGAATACAAAAACTAAACTCCACCTCACCCCTTCTTCCCCGGCTCAACTTCAACAACTTCATTCCTTCACCCTCAGCTTCTCCACTACCTCCCCAGCCTGGGCTGCTCAGGAATAATGGGGTCTTCCAATCAGTTCATGACCCTTAGGTTATGCTGCTGCTTTCTCCAGACTTGAGCACATTGCAGTGCCAGCAAGAACTGTCTGTGTCTGGCACAAAGTCCACTGGCTTTTCCTCATGTAGGATACCCTTGCAGACCCCACTACTAACAAAAGCTTTCCATGTAAAACCAATAGAATAATGTCCTGTATAGTTTCACACTTTCCCTCTTTTTGTTGTGTCTTTAATATATGAATTGTTGCTGTGATGACAGCAACAATTCATATATTAAATATGTGTACAGCTTGTGATGACATTTTAAGATACACAAAATTTCGAAAATAAAATATTACATAGAACGCACACAACGTGTATTACTCAGGTCATTCTGAGAGTAATGATTCCTATTCATTCCCATGGAAATTACATCAGGTACAAAGAGCACAATAGCACTATTCAATAGAGAAAATTCTCAGCTACAGAACGCTGGTTTTCAACAGATACCACCATTAGCTGTATTTTTTCAGTAACAATGAGGAGGATCTGCATTCCACAACTGTAAAAATCTGCACCAGCAGAGATGACCCACTGTAGAATGACAGTGATGACAAACAACAGAGATGACCACTGCTGAAATGCACTGCCCACCACCCCATATATCCATTGGTTGGTTGTCACAATCCAATTACTGGAAGCAATGTTTCATAATACCCAGGGAAGATTAAGGCAGCAAACAAGCCCAAATGCTGTCTAATGATTTATTACAAATTCTAAGCTAATAAGGCATGAGGGGAAGATGGGGAAGTTAGCAACAGTAAAGACAGAAATTCTAGCAAATGAGATGGAAATGACTTGGAAACCCAAGTCAGGGATAGTCACCACCACAGGCAGGCAGCAAGTCAGTCAGCAATGTCTCATGACCTTCATGGCTGCAGTTCGGTGCAGGGGGTACCTGTTCTTCCTTGGAATTCTTTGGGTTTTTATCCTCACCAGCAGCTGGTTGATAGGGGCACTCCTGCCTACTTCAGTTATCAGGGGCATCATGTCCTGTTCATCATGCTGACAATAGCTGTTGGAGTGCCCACATTTTCTTCAGGAGGAGCAAGACAGTACTCTTACCACTGTCTTCATGGTAGGTTATCATTAACTTCAAAGGCTTGCTGAGCAGACTGCATCTGAATAGCTGCTGCTGAACAAAGCTTTGAGCCAGAAGTTGTTCTGGTCTTTTACACTGGCCTCCATAAACATTCAGCAAGTGTCCGTGAATGTCAATGGGTGTGATTTTTTCAGTATGGGGGAACTCAGTGACACACTTTTGCTTCATACATACTTCCATGTCACACACCATCTTGTCAGACTGCCCCTTTGCTTTTATTCATAACACAACCACAAAATGTAATAGGATATTGGCAGGGAGGTTCAACCTCTACTGTCATATCACTAACGTCTGCCTCTAATGTTGTGGGACAACATAAAGAAATTGAAGGCATTACATTCAGAGCAGCTATGGCACAGTGATTGTGACACTAGTACCATAATTTACTTTCATTCTTTTTCTTCTTGCATGACATGTTATGTTTAGGATATATTTGGTATACCAAATGATATTTGTGTTTGCACACTATTTGTGGCACCAGTGAACTACATAATGAACTGTTTTTTCCTACCACACACATTTTTTAAGAGCAGTGATAGCCGTTTCTTTTCTAATAAAAAGATAAGAAATCTTAGAAGAGTCTCCAATAGAAGTCTAACATCAGTGAAACTTTCAGGGAAGATATTAAATTCTTTTCCCTAGATTTTTCTTTTTTTTTTCTGATGTATTTAGTATAATCTCCATCATTCTTTGACTCATAGAATGGATTGGATTGAAAGTGATCTTTAGGATCATCTAGTTCCAATCCCACTGCCACTAGCAAGTCTGCAAACCACTAGATCAAGAACTAGATCAGGTTCCCAGGACCCCATTGAACCAGGCCTTGAACACCTCCAGAGATAGTGTCCACAACCTCTCTGGGCATCCTGTCACAGCAACTCACCATCCTCTCTATGAAAAGCTTCCCTCTGATGTTTAATCTAAATCTCCTCTCCTTTAGTTTAAAGCCATTCACACTTGGCCTATCATTATCTACTTGTGTAAAAAGCTGATTTCTCTCCTGTTTATAATCTCCCTTGAAGTACTGGAAGGCTGTAATTAAGTCTCCCCTGAGCATTCTCTTCTCCAGAGTGAACAAACCCAGGTTCCTCAGCTAATCGTAGAACTACAGAATGGTGTAGTTTAGAAGAGACCTCTGAAGGGCATGTAGTCCAACCCTTTACTTAAACAGGGCCCCTCAGAGCACGTTGTTCAGGACTGTGTCCAGATGACTCCAAAAGAGGGGGACTTCCCTCCCAATATTTGTAGACACTGAGTTCATACTAAGAACTTTCTGTTCTCTAGGGTAAATAGTACCAGCTATCTCAGCTTCTCCTCATAGAAATACTCCAGGTCTTTAACTGACCCTGTGGCCCTTTCTTTGGTCTCTCCACTAACTCCATGTCTCTTCTGTTTCTGGGACCCATAACTAGACATGATACTCAGTGGTGTGGCCTCACCAGTGCTGAATAGAAGGAAAGGATCACTTCACAATCAAGGACAGTGCTAAATAATAAAATCCAATTTAAGTAAAGAAAGAAAGAAAAAAAGTCACTCAAATCTTCAAGGAATATTAATCAGCAATAAGAAACTGCTGGCTATTTTCTAAAAGCTGGTTCAATTATTAGGACGCAAAAGACAGCTAGGAGATGTTCAAGTTCTCTGCTGTTGTAGTTCTTGCTCTTTTGGAATTAGGATTGCATATGGTTCTACTAAAGGATTAGAAACCTATTATTACATTTTTTCCTTAGTCCATTCTATCACAAAATTTTCTGTCTTACACAAAAGCTCATTTTCTTTCAAAGACAGAAAGTATCCATTAATTTCATTCATAGCTTCTTTTTCAAGTGAGTCTGAAATTAACATGAGGGAAGCAAGGGTGATGGTTTGCTTGCTTATTTGCAGTGCTGTTTTTTTTTT